>CM069445.1:34450830-34519829 GCA_035610835.1 Ophiura sarsii
CATGAGGTTGTGAGTTGTAGGCTCGCCGTGGCCAACTTGTTTGTGTCTTGGGCAAGATATTTTTGCCTCGTTGACCCAAGCAAGATTGGGTAGCTGTTATGGGTGATATTACAAGTGCTGATATGGTTGTGCACCTTGCTAGTTGCCACATAGCTGAAGCAAAATGATTATGTTGTGAAATTAAAAATGAGCATATTATTTAGCATTTCCATTCTTCTTTCCCAGATAAAAGCCTTTGTGGGGTATAACACGTACCCTGCCCATCCTTGAATGCTACCATTCTCATCCGAAGCGTACAATCCATAAGAAATAATGTTGAAAAGTCTAAGAATTATTCAAACCTTTGATTTACAATAGTTGGCAAATATAGCATCTCAAACTGATAGTTTAATAGGCACTTGAAAGACATTATCTAATTTATTCACCCAGAGCATACAATTCATATGCAATTAAAACTAAAACCTTTCATTTACCACATTTGGCAAATATAGCATCTTACATCACTTGAAAGTTAATGGGCCGTATTCTCGTACGTATTTAACATGGTTTTATTTAAAGCTAAACACACTAAAAAGTGTCTGGGTAGTTTAACACTAGTTTAACTAAACTCATGCACCAATTACACCTTGATTGATTACTCAACCATGCCCGATGCAAGCTGAAGTGCAGATCGTGTAGTCTTAAAATTACATGTGCATTTGAGGAATTCGGTCGATATCTATTGTAACCCATTAGGGCTACAATAAATTGAATACTCGTATACAGTAAACACACGACCACTCTGGGGACAAGATTTACAGAGTTTAAAATTGGGTTTGGTTTGTTTAAAGGATAAAATTGTTTAGACATCAGTTTAGTTAGACACAGTTTTAAGCTAAAATGGTGTTTAGTATACAAGAATACAGCCCAAGATCTTTAATTTATGTTAAAATAGCAAAAACACAAATACATTTGATTTTAGTAATTTTCATACCAGCTTTCTAAGCAATTCTGTGACCGGCTTTAATATTTGACATTAGTATAAACTTGTTGCCATTTGGCAAAAGTGGGTCGCTCTTAGGTCAAAAATAAATAAATTGTTATGTTGTCCTCCACAACTTTCAGAGAGGAGGGGCGGGCGGGCAGAATTTGTTAAAAAAAATTTTTACAAATTTTTAATTTTACCAGCGGAAGCTCAAAGTTCAGCCAACAAGAAGTTGAAATCACTCTAAGAGTCGCACATATATGTTATAAACACTTAATTTAATATTCAATGCCATTTAAAAAAAAATCTGACCGGCCCTAAATCTTACGAGCGGGCGGTCGAGGACAACATAACATTTTATTTTTTTTGCCTTATAATAATATACAGGCATACATACATTCATGCAGTATTTGAAGTCTGTATGTATATTGATGAGTTACTTATGATACCACTTTATGATAGTAGTCATCATGTTTGCCAGCTTCCGTCTACTAGACCCATGTTTACTTTATATTCAACTAGCACTTGATATTCTGTTAAGATTACATGTGAATGACAACATTAACAGGTATATGAATATATATATATATGTCAAATATATGTTACTATTACTAAAAGGCGACAAAAAAACAAAAAAACCTGTGTTATTTTTTTTTTTTATTTTTTTTTTTTACCTTAAAGGTCCCCAAAATCTGTAAAAATTAGGAATTTTCGACAGATTTTCGGCCAAAAAACGGCTGATTTTTCATGATTTGAGAAAGAAATTCTGAAAAAAAGAAGCAAAAAGTGGGTCGGTCGGGCCCGTAAAACAGGGTGGTTTTTTTCCTCACTTTATTTATAACTGATTTGAAACTGTTGTTCTCATTTTTGTCACCAAGTCATCAAACCTAGAGTCACAAGTGATAGATAGTCTTAGACTTGTGGATTTTGTTCAAGTTGCTTCGCAATAAGTCATATTGATTGCATCACTTTTAGCTTTATATCCTGAAATTACCTTTGGACAGTCAAAAATGTGTTTAGACACAACTTACTCAAGTTAGCTGAGAACCAGACTTGCAATGTATCAAGTCAAGTCAAATCTATAAAAAACGACTTACGCCTTCTGAGTCAAGTCAAAGCATTTGGAAAAGTGACTTAATGCTTTCCATGCGGCAAGCGGCTGCAGATGACATTCCAAAGATTCACAAAATGTTTCAAAAATGTGACGCGATCAAGAGGAATGAGTCGGGATGTCGACCCTGGTCGAAAATGAGTTTTTAATACAGTTTTAAAGAAGACGCTTAGAGCTTTCAGAAACTGAAAACCCCATGTCGATACGACGTTTTGTTCCAAAGTTATGTCAAATTGTATACATGAATTTCCATCAAAACTTATGTAAGCCGCCATTCTGAATTGGCCATATCTCAATTTGGGATTCCCCGACATCCGACTCATTCCTCTTGATCGCGTCACAAATGTCAAAAGTATTGAATTTCATTACCATATATCGGAATCACCATGAGAAATGCATTGAAATAAGTACAAACATGCCTAGTATTGGTTCAGTTATCCTTGAGACAGACCTTGGAAGTTGGGAAAGGTTTCTGAAAATCTGTTTTGTATGGTAAAACCAATAGCCACGTGGAAAGTGTTAAGTCTTCTGAATATGTGACTCAAGTCAAGCAAAGTCCTTTGAAAAGTTTGAAACCAAGTCAAATCAAGTCATTAATTGCTTTCAGTGACTCGAGTCAAAATCAAGTCATCATCAAAAGTCAAGTCAATTAATCACGAGGGTCGACTCTGGTATCGATTGTGCACTCTTAATTCAATCAAACTATCCTGGATGTTGACTTATTGCTGACAATCGATGGCAGGCTCGAGTGTGATTTAATACTACTCTCTATAACGTCATCAATTTTTTTTTTTTAATTAACTCTAGTCAAGTCAAGTACTTTGGATAAATGAGTCAAGTCAAATCAAGTATTTTGAAAACTTTCAAAAACTCATTTGAATGAAATCCATTTGTTTCAGGTTTCAGTTTGTGTTGGTTTTGGTTTTTAATTAGAAAGATAACCATTTTAACCATATTGTAAAATTGATTAAATTTGCATATCCCTTAACACTCTCCATGCGGCAGGCGTCTGCAGACGACATTTCAAACTTCATAAAATGTTTCAAAAATGTCACAATTATTGAAATTTCATTACCATATTTGGAATTACCGTGGGAAATACATTAAAAAATCTGTTTTGTATATGGTATTACGCCCAACTTATTACACAACCCCATCAAAAATGTGTGCAAATCGACATATTTCCAAATAAGAAACATTAATGAAATTGATGATGATACTGCTGATACACTTGTTTACGTTTAGTAGCTGGGGAGCGGAGGCCCATTTTTAGGGGGGGGGGGGGGGGGGGGGGGGGTTGGTCCCGGTATGCTGGCACAGGGAGACATATGCCAAAATGTTCCTTGAAGTCTGTAACATACAACCTAGGTGACATCCTTGCTAACTCGGATGTTAAGTTGACCTTTGACCTCGATTTAGGGTCAAAGTTCACATGTGTTTCAATGGGACGTCAACACTTTTATTTAACTTTAACCATCCGAAAAATGTGTGTGGGGGTAAAATGTGTGCGAAGCACATGAAAATGTTGGCTTTTATTGTCAAAATTGCCTGAATTTAGCTTAATTTGTCCTGAATTACACATTCCTTTTGCGGTGAGCATTTTTTTTTATAACATTCGGAATGAGGGATGATTGCATAGGCCACCCTCATGGTCAACTATTGTGGGATATATCCCCCACCCCTTGGATTTACGGTTATGAGCATCTCAGTGGCGCGGCGTAGCTTGGTTTTCAGATTAGGGGTGGCAAGAATTAAAGTTAACTGATACAGTATTAATGCACAAAGCGTGCAATTTTTTTAAATGAGCGTGAAAAACATATCCATCTTTGTAATTATATGAACGTCATAATTCCTAGATCTAAATGTAGATCCTCGGTTTACCCCAATCATGAAGCTAGCATACCCCATCTCTGATTGCCCCAATCCAGTGTCCATCGAGTGAGTGACAGGACCAACAACTCTAAATGGATAAATGTAAGGCTGGTCACTGGGCTGGTGGTCAGGAGGATGTATTCTATACATCTACATAATTCCATGATTCCCCTTTAGAAAACCTGCGGGGGGGGGGGGGGGGGAGCGTTTGATATAGTGTCCCCAACCCCTTCAAAAAGTGGGGAGGGGGACCCTCCCATGATTAATGCCCATGGGGGCAGGGCCTTCTATGCTTGTGCACCTACATTGTGGAACTCACTTCCTTCAGATCTGCGATTTTACTATTCACTTGATTGCTTCAAAAAGACTTTAAAAACTCATCTGTTTAAGATTGCTTATGTTAATTGACTCATTGACATTGACTTATGATTTAATTGTTTGTTTATATTTGTTCTAAGGTTTGCGTATCTAAGAATAGGTTGTTTAGATATATGGCGCATAATAAATGCATTATTATTATTATTATTATTATATTACTAGCGGCACGCCCGTCCTTCGGACGGGCTTTCCCGCTAGGGAGTAGGGCCTACCAGATAGAACACCTACAAAATAAAACAACTTAAAGTGTTGGAAAATTTATAACGAAACTCATAGGAATAGAACAATATTTAAAACATTTTTGTTTTAAATCAAAAGGTTTTGTAGTAGGCCTAATTCAAAAGTTTTCAAATTTTAATTAAAAAACTTGAAAAAGCACCACCCCCACCCCCCCCCCCTCCCCCGCCCACCCACGCCCCGTGGCATATTTCAACTCCAAGGCTTAAACCTTAACCATCTCCCGTAACCCATCCGTCCCTCCCCCGCCCTGTCCCCGCCCGCCCGCCCCCGCCCCGTGGCATATCCGTTACGCAATTTACAATTTAGCACAGTATCAAATCCCACATCTGACACCATCGATGTGCAATTTAATAATACATTTCTTTATTAACCCCATCCCAAACCACATAACCCTAACATAGGCCATAAGAGGATCATTACACACAACCCCTAACCCGTCACCCGCTCCCGCCCCCGCCACGTGGCTTATGCAACCCCAAGGCCTAAACCGTAACCAACTCCCGTGGCGCATCGTATTTCTCCAATATTTGCCCGCCCGCCTTCGTAGGCGTGCGTGGGTGTAGTGCGTGCGCGTTTATTTTGCATGGCGCACTGCGACGCGTTTTGTGTTACGCGCGCCGACTGCATGGTTACAGTGTACGCAGAGAAAAACAAACATGGCCCGTAAAAAATAGTCTCAAAAGCCGGTAAATTGCCATAATTTTGCTCATATCTCGGTCAATTCTGTACGGTTTTCGGCCATTTATAGCTTATAACACTCACATTATAATCATCTTTTATCAGTGCAATGTTCACGGCGTTTAGTTGCAAACTGAGAGAGCCTTTTATGGATACATACATACATACACCATACGGCAAATTATAGTAAGATTATGATGTATCACAATTAAAAAACATATATTAAGCTGTTATAAATTTGTAATATAACATTACAGGTATCAGCTTAATATATATGTATTTTGATGTATTATGTTGCAAGCCAAAAATTTAATTTAAAAAAAAAACCAAAAAAGCTGTTATCAGCACCTCATTTTTAGCTCTTTTAATGGAGGAAAACTAACAGATAGAGGGCATTCCATGAAAAGATCGCATATGCCTTTAAAGGTATATTATGTGATCTTTCCAGGGAACGCACTCAACATCGAAAAAAAAATTAAAAGTAGATTTTCTTGCAGATTTACATTTCTGATCATAAATCGTACATACATTCCAAGTTACAGGGCGATAGGATTCTTAAAGGTAGATGTTCCGATTTTCAACTTGAAGTTTTCTATTCTACATGAAAGGTCATCCTTAAAAAAGTCGTGTTCCAAAGTTTGAGTTGCATAGCTCTAATGGTTCTTATTTTAGACGCACAAAATGCTGTGAACTGTACCCATTGAGAAGTACACAAACTATATCGGTGGTTACCACCATTCGTGGTAATTCGACGTTATTTCATCGATTTCTCCGTAATTATACCGATTTAGGCCGTCAAATTTCAGTATGATGATGAGAAAAATACGAGCTTTCATATGATATGAAAATCTCTGTATGTTTGAAATAATTCTGTGTTTCAAAATCATGATTTTAGAGTGAAAATAAACTGTCGGATTCTAAATTCACTCTAAAACCATGATTTTGAGGTAATTAGGAATCGTATCGCTCTGTAACTTGGAATGTATGTATGATTTATGATCAGAAATGTAAATCTGCAAGAAAATCTACTTTCTAAAAAAAATAATGAATAGAGGGCGCTCTATGGAAAAGATCACATAATATGCCTTTAACACACAAATAAATCCAAAATTATCAAAATTGGGGACTTCTTGTAATGAGAACCATGCAACTGAACCTTTAGTCAAGTCAACATCTAAAGGTTTAAAAAGTTAAACAACATATATGACGCGATCAAGTGAAATGAGGCGTATGTCGGGAATATTGATTTGAGGTTATAGGTAAAAAGAAGTGACAATTTTGATGTTTTACTTTGTTTTCTCAGTTGGTAAATCGTTTGGAACTTAAAAACTAGATATTCATTTTTGGTGGGGTTTAGACCATACTGTAGCATTTTCCACCTGCTTTTAAATGATAGGCAAACATTAAAAATGAGAAAACTGCCGACGTGTGAATCATTTCGCTTGATCACGTCACATACACTGTTTAACTTTTTAAACCGTTATATATTGACTTATTCTGTGCTTTGGATAAATAAATTGAATTTATTATTCAAAGTGTTTTGCCACAAAATAATCTTAATTTATGTTTGGATACCAGCTATAGATTTTGGGGACTATAAGCTTGCACAGCAGTAACTAACACCTGGTCAGGAATGGGTAGGGGTGGGTGTACCCTGGGGTGTGCATTGATTCATTGATTCCCTTTCAAATTAATTATGTGTCTTTTTGTGAGAAAGTCAGAGAATATTGTTTAACTAACCATACACAAATTGGTGTGATATTGTCCAATTACTGCAATTCTGTTATTTAACACTCTCCATGCGGCTATTAGTTTACCATATACAAAATAGATTTTTCAGAAACCTTTCCCAATTTTCAAAATCTATCTCACTCAAGGATTACTGAACCAGTACTAGGCATGTTGGTACTTATTTCAATGCGTTTCTCATGGTGATTCCAAATATGGTAATGCAATTCAATAAATTTGACATTTTTAAAACATTTTGTGTAATTTTGTAATGTCGTCTGCAGACGCCTGCCGCATGGACAGTGTTAATTAACATCCACTTGTATTATTTTGCACTTTCCAATATTGGTTATTCACTCGTACAAAGCAAAGTCCAAATGGTAGTTTGTAACATACTGAACATGCTGAATAGGGCCTGCCTATAATGTAAATAATAATCATTTTGATATCCATGATTTTTTTTCTTCTTCAATTTTATCATTTGCAAGTTCATTATATTATTTCAGCCACTTGTGTTGTGTACTTTTTGATATACTTCATTATATTTGACTCGTGAAGCGTACTAAAACGCAACAGCTGCCGTGTAGACTTGTCTCAAGTCTTTGTGCTTGCATCCAATTGATGATATTCATTTTTATGATTGCATCTTTGTATATTGCTGTGTTTTTATATGTATGTACAGCGCTCTGGAACTTTTTTGTTGTATGCGCTTTATAAATGTAATGTATTATTATTATTATTATTATGCTGCTTTTCAAATTACGCCCCAAGTATATTTTAAGCTAGACATTTGGTACTTATTATTATTATCATATCAATTTGGGAAAAAACCAGTGGACTTAGTCATAGGTAGACAATTTCCCTATTAATAAGATCAATACAAGTATTTAATTGATGTTTTTTATTTACCATTATATATTTAAATGGGCTCTATCTGATTTGTCAAGTTAGGGATAATTGTTATATATTGCAAATTATACCTGTATAAATACCATATTTTAAAACTTCACCATCAGAAAGACCACTTGTACACAACCAGTGGATATGCTGAGGGTTGAATTTTGGAATGGACCTTAACAAGTATACCTTTTATACCTAAAACAAGTATTTCTACCTAAAACAAGTATTTCTACCTAAAACAAGTATTTCTACCTAAAACAAGTATTTCTACCTAAAACAAGTATTTCTACCTAAAACAAGTATTTCTACCTAAAACAAGTATTTCTACATTGCTTTCTTTCTTGTTTTTCAGACACACCCATCACAAACTGTACCATTCAAATTTTGCTCCCTTCATTACTAAAGAAGATCAAATAATATAAATATGTTCATTGAATGAAGCAATTTAATAGTAGTGTGTGTACGGGGGGGGGGGGGGGGGGGTGTTTGTTAAATGTAATGACATCATTCACTACCAATTTTGTTCACTGGGTTATTTTTTAAAAGCTACGCCTACAGAAAACTGATATTAGCTTGTTTTCCTTACAGAGATTGGTGATGCGTACAGCTCTAACATATACAAATATTTCTTATATTTTTTAAATGACAGATGGACTCCATCATAACTTAAACAGGTGTGTAATAATATTGTCAAATTTTATGCTGTGACGTAGCAGTGCTTTATAAGCCAAGAATCCCGTGAAATTTGTAGTTTTATTAACCAGATCAAGCTGATACAGTATTAAAAATTTCCACTAGGCGGGAGTCTGCAGACGACATTCCGAAATTTCACAAAATGTTTCAAAAATGTCAAAATTATTGAATTTCATCACCATAGTATGAATCACTGTGAGAAATGCATTGGAATAAGTACAAACATGCCTAGTATTGGCACAGTAATCCTTGAGATAGACTTTGAAAGTGGGAAAGGTTTCCGAAAAATCAGTTTGTATTATGGTGAAACCAATATCCGCGTGGAAAGTGTTAATAATTTTTTCATATTCTCGGTAGTAAAATTAGAATCATACATTAGTGTTAAATGTGTTCACCTCTTGGGTTAAGTGTATTATATAATTTGTATTGTGTTTTTAAGTTTGTCATTTTTGATTTTATGGAGAAGGGGGTGGGTAGATTGCATTTATTTCTGTTCCAAGCATTCTGTACATCAGAAGTAATCCCTGCCTATGCACCCGTACCATACAGGGCTTGAAATAGGGAATTAGGAATAAAGCTACTTTTTACACAAATTTGCCCCTGGTTTATAAATTGTCCACAGAAATATGTCATCCTGGAGATGAGTGCAAGGGAATATAACCAGGGGCAAAAGTTGCTCCTGGTCAAGCCTCCAATTAAGCGTGTATGGACCAGGAGCTAATTTTTTACTTTTTCAACAAAAATAGCTCCTGGTCCTGTACTTTACTGTTGAATTTGAAAAACACCAGGAGCCAGAACTTGGGAACCAGGGGGTAAAAACTCCTGGGTGCCCGCTTATTTGGAGGCTTGCTCCTGGTGACACAATTTACATAAGAGGGTCATTTTGAGGTTTAGCGGAAGCTTGCTCTCTGTTCCTGCTTTATTTCAAGCCCTACACCCACATAATCAATGATGAATCCCTTTCTTGTTCCAGGGTAGTCAGATATAATGTTGTACTCATCCGCGTGAACGAATATGTGGATTAAGGGTGCTTTTTCAACCGTGCGGGCCCGTGTTAAAGGTATCAAAATCGCCAATTTCAACCTGAATCCGTGCTACGGGTTGCTTTGACTGATAGTCATGTGTCATCATAAAAATAGCCCAAAATGGTTTGGCCTAAGACATAATTACTAAATAACTGCATCACACAAATACTTCATACATTCATTTCAGTCTAAAACTCCATCTTGAGTTTGGTTCCATTTGTCATACATTTTCCTTAATTCAAAAAACTTGAATCAAAATATTTTGACATGAATGTTGGTAAATCTTGTTTTGATTTGTATTAATGTGCCATATAATGGTGTTTTTTATTTAACAGGGTAGAGAAGAATACTTCTTGGAGAGTGCAGAAGAAGCGGAAGTTTTCTTTGGTGTTTTGGACACCGTATTTCTTATTTCATATGCAGTGGGTTTATATGTCTGTGGGGCGATTGGGGATAGGTAAGTTAGTCATTCTTTGCTGTTTTGGACACCGTCTTTCTTATTTCATATGCAGTGGGTTTATATGTCTGTGGGGCGATTGGGGATAGGTAAGTTAGTAATTCTTTGCTGTTTTGGAGACACAGTTTTTTTCTTGAATACTCAATGCAGTGGGCAATCTTTTAAAGAATAGTTGAGTTATTTTTGACATGTTGGCATTGACTCAGTGTTTCTTATATATGGGGCTATCGGGGAAAGGTTACTGTGTTTTTATTCTTTGATGTTTGGGACTTAAGTAAGTGTTTCTTATGACCTATGCAGTGCGATATCCATGGGGCAATTTAGGCTTGGTGAGTAATTCATGGTTGTGTAGGATACAGTAGTGTTTCTTATCAACTATATGCAGTTGGATTATGCCATAGGAAAAAATTGGAATGAGTTATTCATTAGGGTTTATGGATACAGTCTTACTTGGGCAGTGGCTGATCTGTGGGGCTATTATAGTCACTGTCGTATTGCTTTGTTTCACGCGATCATGCGTCCAGATGCATAAAATGCGCGAACAACTATACATGCATGTTCTTTACGATTTCACGATTGACCAATTACATGTGGTCATTTTTTTAAAGCGTCCGGTACGAACATATCCGGGTTTACGTATGTCCTCTCATTTGTTGGAATTATGTCCATAGCATTATGACGCTGACTTATAGGAATAAGTGAGTTATTCTTGGTGTTAAATTGGTGTTTCTTACAATCTATATGCACTGTGTATTTTGTATTTGAGACCATTGGGAAAATTCTGATTTTTTAAAGGCAGCCATTGAAAATAGACCTCATTTCTGGGTATAGAAGCAAATTGCCTCCAGTGACTCTTGTTTATAGCCCTGATCATAATTAATTATCATGTTTTGAATTCTGTGTTATTTTTGTTTATAATTACAGATTCAATTTACGCAATGTTCTTGCTCTTGGTATGTGTTTCTCAGCATTAACGGTTAGTGTTAACAACAATTTACCATTTACATGATCATATGTAACCCATCACATCAAAACAGACCAGTTGGCTCCAAAAAGGAAAATTGATATTTTAATTTTATGTTACAATAAAGTTATAAAATGACACCTAGCTTATTGAAATCGAATATAAAACACAGATTGTATAAAGCCTGAGAGGTGATCTATCTTCTTATGTTCTTTTCTGCAAGTAAGGTTTGCAGGACAACTGGTCAGTTTCTATGTGATGGGCCACATCTACTAAAACCATACTTTGTGTGTCATATAAAGATGTGTGGCTGGTATCGACACATGAATCATATTTTATGATTTTGAGGAATGCCCCATTTTTTGTCTCAAAGTTTAAAAGCTTAAATGTTCAAATTTTGAAGTCAGACATCAACATTCTCAAAAGTTATATTGACATATTGTGCATTTTAAAGTACCCTTAAATCTGAACCATATAAAATGATATTTGTTTATTTGAAAATACTATTCTTTTAACTCTTTCCCTGACAAATTAATTTTTGAAGAAATTGTGAATTTGCACATGCATGTAAATATCAACTTATAATTTGAATATGAGACTCTGTAAGGAAGTAAAACTATAGATATTCTAAAAGCTTATGAATGGCCGGACACTTCTGTGTACATTTCAACGATACCGGACGATTGTGGCGGTTGACATGGTAACCGTTACCCAGCATGCAATTTTTGTAACATTTTTTTTTACAAATATTTAGTAGTCCTGTATGAAAACAATACTACTTGAGCCCTTCAAAATGCTTTCAAGAGATGGGCAGTGAAATTCTGAACATTTTGATACCAAATTTGCTGTAGTGGGTTATTCGGTTATGGCGCAACGACCAGAATCGTGTACGATCAGCACGACAAATATACCCGTAAGCCCAAAATCCAAAATGGCCGCCATACAGGGGCACAAAAATTCAAATGCCTTCAATTACACTAAAAGGCATACCAAATTGTTCGGCTGAGCACAAGGATTCCAAAAAGGTATAGTTTGCCATACTTCCGATGTTTGGTTAACGAGTTATAGGGTAAAACCTAAAAAGATCGTGTTGATGCATTAATGCGTCTATGTCAGGTAAAGAGTTAAAGAATAAAGGATAAAGTATGATGCATATCATGTTTTGCAGCGTAACTTTTTATTTGATATAGAAAAAAGAAGTTGATCAAATATATTGACCTATGTATTTGATATTGATCAACAGATCTTTATGTTTGGCACCTTGAGCGTGTGGGTCAGTGTAAACAGCAGGACATACTACTTATTATTCTGGATTATGAATGGTTTGTTACAAGGTACAGGGTTACCGGCTGCTATAGCTATACTGGGGAACTGGTTTGGACCAAACAGGTGAGAGTCATAGTTCAACCTCCCTCCCCTTTCCACCCTCCCACCCCACCTTACCCCATTGCACACCACCTACTTGATCCCACCAGACATTACCTCACCCCACCCTAGTACATCCATCCCCACTTCACCTAACTCCACCCCACTTCATTCCTCCCACCCAAATTAACCACACCCCATCCAACTTCATCTTACCACCCCACTTCACCTCACTCACCCTACTTCACCTCACCTTACCCCACTTCATTCAACCCACTTCACCTCACCCCACCCCACTTCATATTGCACCTTGGATTAGAACTTGTTTCTAGATAAATGGTGCATTATAAATGCTTATTTATTATATTATTAATATCTTACCTCACCCCACTTCATCTTGCCTTACCCAACTTCATCCCACCTCACCCCACCCTACGTCATCCCACATCACCCCATTTCAACTCAACCCACCCACTTCACCTCATCCCACCCAACTTCATCCCACATTATGCCACTTAACCTCAACCCATCCCACTTCATATCACCCCACTTCACCTCAACCCACCCCACTCCAGAGATGAATATAGCTCTTTTCCCCATTATATTGTGTTCTCTTCAGC
This sequence comes from Ophiura sarsii, assembly GCA_035610835.1. NCBI lineage: Eukaryota > Metazoa > Echinodermata > Ophiuroidea > Amphilepidida > Ophiuridae > Ophiura > Ophiura sarsii. Next base: position 34,463,826 of record CM069445.1, read on the forward strand.
AGATCAATAACAAGTCCTGATATAGGACTATATAAACTTTTGTAATAAGGCCAAACAAAGAAGAAGGTCTGTCTCAGAAGCCCGCCCGCATTGGTATGTGAAATGAGCTACGGCGCGTAGGTCTAAGCGCTGGGGGTTAAAAAAACTTCTTTCTTTTTTTTTTGATCTTTTTTTTGTTGATTTTTTTTTAAAAAGTTTAAAAAAGTTCTCCGTAAGCTTGGATATAAGCAACAACAACAAAACAAAAAAGCACAGCACTTAGCTTTTTTGCACAATGTTTCTGAGACAGACCTTCTTTGTTTGGCCTAAAGTTTGGAAAGTTTTTTCAATCACCAATTTTCAGAATATTTCGTAATGTATTCATATTGTGTTTCATATTGTGATGATTTTGGCCCATTCAGATGTGACCTCTTCATGTTCTCAAGCAAGTTGCTGGGCACTGAATCAAGTGATTGCTACAAATGAGGTATTGTTGGAAAGAGGAACACATCAGCTTTTCATAGAGAGGAAACACAATATGAATACATTACAAAATATACAAAAAATTGGTGATTGAAAAAACTTTCCAAACTTTTTTTGAGGAGTTTATGTTGTTCCTTTAGAATTGTCAACAGAACAGTGAGTTTATAAATGTTCTTAAAAATTAAATATCTCACGTTTAAGAATGTTTCTCTAAACTATTTTTTCTCTCTGTCCTCTCCCATATAGTCGAGGTTTTGTGTTTGGTTTATGGAGTGCCTGTCAATCTATTGGCAACATAACAGGGGCTTTCCTGGCTGCTCTAGTAGTAGATCATGGATATGAGGTAAGCGTGTGGCCGTGGGAGGGGGAGACTCATATATAAAAGTTGTAAGCATCCGTGTGAATGCTCACCCAGAAACCACCCTTAGCAAGAAGTGTTAAGAAAGAGAAAAAATTACCCTTTTAGATTTTACTTGGCATTTCACACCATAACAAGAACACTTTTGAAACGGTTCAAGATACACCCCAGAGCAAGGACTGGTACAAAGTGTGCCCCTGGATAGGGACATGTTTGTCCAAAGGCTTTTAAGGATGCCTAATCATCCAAATATTCTCAATGGTGTCCACACATAATGTCCTATTAGCTTCTTTTATTTTGATAATAGTAAGCACTAAAGCGATATGTAAGTGATTATCTGGCCAAACTTATTTACTCCAACATGCCTCTTTCTACTTGAAAGAACGGCCGGGTCACATTTGCATTCACCTCACTCGTGAACATGTGTAATAGCTTGACCAAAGTGTTCATGATCTCTGGAATGAAATTATTTCAGGATTTTGGGATTTAGGAAATACATCAATGTCATTTTCAAAGACTTGATACAGCAATTTAATCTTCTTCTTTTTTTTCAGTACGCATTTCTAGTGACCTCAACATGCTTGTTCATCGGTGGTGTTTTTGTCTTATTATTTCTTGTTCCATCACCAAGTGATATCGGTGAGTATCATTTGGAATATGTCGCATCCATTTGTGCCCCTTCCCCAAATGGGTGCAGTGAGAATTGCCCCCTACCACCTATCCCTCCAAGTTGACGGGTGGGATCTGAGTAAGGTTGCAACAGGTTGCAACAATGAAATTGGTCGTGCAAAACCAAAACAACACCAAATTAGGCATGTGAATTTATATGTTTTTTCTCGTCCGAATTGTCACACTTTCTTTAAAAATTTCAGCTCGTTTTTGGCCTTACAGCCCATGTTCACACACCTTTTCAGATGTTTCAATTTTGTTCATTCTTATGTCTGCAACCCCCCCCCCCCCCCCCCTTTCAGTATTCCTTGACCCTTCTCATAGTAAGCCAGTCCCCCGCTCCCTATCATGCACATCCTGCCTGTCCTGGACTGTGCATCTCGTTGAGATGAGACATGCTGAAAATTCAGTACGAATAATGGACCAAAACATTCTGTTGATTTTACAGTAAGAATGTTAATATATCTTTGAAATTCAATTCAATTCACTTTATTCAGCAAAATGATGACAAAATGATATAATACAAATCATTATGAGAAGCGGCTAGGAGCCCCAGTAGAAACCCTGAAAAGCGGGCTTGTAAAATTGGGACCCTTAGAACAATGAAATAATGATAATTTGTAGCTGGTAATAAAGGTGTTTCACTTAGGAAAAATAATGCCCACCGGTTGATTGCCTAATCATGATATCACCTATATGATTATATATGTTGTTATAATATGGATCGCATGATGTGAGCATGCGCAGTGTGATAACTTGGAGAGTTACAACATGTCGGAGCTAGTAGAACAATGCGTCCCAGAGTGAGTTATTATTGTGGCTAAAATACCATAATAGCATCCACCAACAGTATCAGCTTGTTTTCCGCACATTGTACAGACTTGTACTTGAATCCCAGGAATCACGCTTATTCATGTAAAACAAACAAATGCACAGCTGTTGTCGTATTTCGCCAATAGATTATATTTACATTGATTCTAACTATGACAAATAAATGGTTTTAAAAGTCAAAAAGCTGTGGTCTGATCTATAGGTTAGACCATATAAAAACTGCTAGTAGATTAGTGTGCATATGTGCAAAGCCGCAGCAAAAGGGTACAGTTGTCTCTCAAAGAAAAAGTTGAAGATGTCACTACCAACAAGCTTTTTGAATGCTTTAAAATGACACCTTCGTGGTGACGATTGGATACTGCGTTCTGATTTTATGAAAACAAATTACTGTAAAATTTGATTGTTTTTTGTTGCTTTTTTTACGTGCCTAAATTCCATTAATATCTCAAAATGCATTTTACCGACAACTGAACCCTTTTGCCGCGACAGTACACCTATTGTCATCTTCCTACCCCTTGTGGCATTCTAAACCCTATGATATGCTTGTCGTTTCTTAAAACATCAGTGATTGGAGGATTAGGCCCCGCAAAGTTGATTTTTAGTTTCCCGTAATATTTGTTTTCAAAATTAGGGAGGCAACTTTTTCATTATTCATTATTCATTATTCATTATTTTTACGACTTCCATTATTATACAAAATGTGGATGCTTCACCCTATCAAAAAATGAAATTGGGTCAATTTAGATATATGTAAGTTACAGAAACACTATTCTGGTTATAATGAATAAACATTTCACGACGGACGATTGATCGGACAATTTCATCATACAGAATACATAAATTCTGACGTTTTTATTACAAAACCGGTATTTTTTTCTCCAAAATTTCATTAATGAATTCAAATGCGGACATGAAAATGAAGCGCGGGTGGGTGACAGGAAACTAAAAATCAACTTTGCGGGGCCTTAGAAGGGTTAGAAAAAAGGGAGAGTACAAGGAAGGAAGAGGGAATTCTAATGAAACCATACGCACATGATGATTTTTACAAGACACAATAGTACAGTATACCATAGTAATCAGTTCAGTAATTCTTGAGGTAGACTTTGAAAATTGGGAAAGGTTTCTGACAAATCTGTTTTGTATATGGTAACATAATAGCCGTGTGGAAAGTGTTAATGAAATCAGTGACTTGTCTTTATTAAGTTGGGAAAGGTTTTCTGAAAAATCTGTTTTGTATATGGTCTGTTTTGTATGGTAAAACCAATAGCCGTGTGAAAAGTGTTAAGGGGTGTGTGGACTCTCAGGTACAGTCTCCGTAAAACTGCCGTAACTTCTTCAATATTCATTAAATCTTTATAAACGTATACAGTTTTTTTGCAGAAAAGGGTTCAATGAATCCAACCATGATAATGAAATTGACCATTTTGGAAAAAATTATAAAAAACATGTTTTTTGACCCATTTTAGGTTTGGAAAAGATAACTTAAAATATATTGTGGTAAATTTCGTCATACTAGTTTTATAATAATCCTGATAACATTCCCCAGGAGCATTTTTTGTTTGTTTTGAAAATCTTATTTATTTTTTGAGTTACAGACCAAAAAGTGCCGGAAGGCTGTACCTGAGAGTCCACACTCCCCTTAAGTTGTGTGAACTTCTGAAATCTTAATACATTTCACATGCTTTGTTAATTTGTATTCAAATTTTGCCATAAACAAGGTAATTTATTGTATTTTTATTGTATTTTATTACCAATTATACAATTACAGGTATCCAGACTAGCACAGAAGAACCTTTGACTTTAGAAGGTGAAGAAGAGGAATTGAAACATATACAAGGTTCGGTTGTTTTATGAGTTAGGTCTTCAATCAATTTGAAATTGATATGGATTGGGATTTTTTTCTTTCTTTTTTTCTTTCTTTACTTTATACCAAGAAACCTAGTTTCTTAGGTCCGTATGCACAAAAGAGTTAGACCGGGTCTAAAGTTAGACCTGGTTTAAGTGAAATTTATTCATGCCTCAAAATCTGTTTTCCTCTGCATTTTCATGAGATATTTTGTGCTATTTTTGAACTTTGCATCCGAATCTTAACAATTTGTTAGCTTATTTGAGAAGGAAATATAATTAAAGGTGTGCTTTCACAAAAACTAAAATCCACTTAGACCAGGTCTAACTTTAGACTCGGTCTAACTCTTTTGTGCATACGGACCTTAGTGTCAAAAGTGTCTAAACCATGTACCAAGATTTCAATCAAACGCCTGGTCTCATACTGAGACAGAGAGTCCCAACTGTTTTGACCAATGAAACCAGGTTTCCCACATACATTAAGTTTCAATAGGGAAACCTTGTTTCTCCAAAACTTGGTTTCTCAATAGAGAAACCTGGGACTTACCAAGAAACAAAATTTCTTTCAAGAGTATTATGTTCTTGATCGAAAAAGAAATCTATGAACATCATATTATCAGCGAAAACAATGTTTCTTGATTGAAACCTTTGATTCTCACTTTGGAACCTGATTGGCCACTCTTAAAAGTCTGGATTTTGTGTCAATCGCCTGTTATTTTTTATCTATTGTGATATGTTTGTATTGTGTTACCTATTCGAAGGCAAGATGATGTGATGTTTCAGTGCTCTGCCACTTGCATGAGAATGTTGGGAGGTCTCAATCGCAATATTTTTAATTATCACCACTAGTTTATACTCAAAAGAACAGCTCTTCTGTTCCTTCAGTGAAGTGTAAAGATTGGCAACTACATGTACTGCGAGGGGCTTTGTTTAACACAAAATAACAATGATTTTGGCACATTCAGAATGAGACCTCCACTCCACACTTTCTCAAGCAGGTCGCTGAGCTGAGCACTGAAACAAGAGATTGCAACAAATGAGGTATAATTGGAAGGATGTATCTGTTGGTTTTACATGGGTATGTACACAATATGAACATAAGCAATTGCAAAACAATTTGCTTTATTTAGACTTTTTAGGGCTTTGGCTGGCTTTAGGCCAAAAAAAAAAGGTGTTTGTTTGTCCACGTCCGACCGACCGTGTACCTAGGTGCCGATCGTATTACTTTTTATTTTCGATAATTCTTTTATAACAAAATTGTTAAGCAATTTGAATGGCCAAACGGATCGTTTTATTCCTTATTTCGTATGATATCGTCAATCTGGTATTTGCAACACCATCCCCAATTCGCAATCCCGTGTAACATGATGTTTACTGCATGAACTTGGCACCCGCGGCCCGCGGGACTATTAAAAGGACTAAATGAAAATCAGTGATCGCACGTGCAAGTGATGTCATTTTTATACTAAAAACGCAGTGTGAGAAAATATGAAAAATCTAGTTACGGTTAATATTTGTTCCCAAAATGTTGCTCAACGGCATGAATATTAATTTCAACATAGTATATAACAATTTTTGGGGTAGTTAGTACGGGGAAATAGGTTTAGCAATACTTTCACGAATATATTTCTAGCAAAACTTCAACACAACGTTATTTCACATTGTGTAACATTCAGTCACAATGGCGGCGTTCTACGGTATCTGCGCGCAATGCAAACTCAGTACAAAAATAATATTTGATCAAGTTTGTAGTGTTGCAACCAATGCGCCAGTATTGGAACTTTAAATTGACAATCTGCCCCAGCAGGAGAAAGAGATCAAAATCAGCAGTGTGAAGAGTAAAGCAACTAAAATGTCGCAAACTTATGAAAAGTGAGGTGTTTTGGTGTGTGTTTGGACTTTAATTCACAGTATACATGCCAAATTTATATTCCCAAATACAATATCCGTATTAAAAAATATTAAAAAATAATTTAAAAATCTGACCTACCGACCCTACCTTTTGAGGACCCTCTATGGACAAACAAACACCTTTTTTTTTGGCCTTATCCATGTCATTCCTTATAGGTAGTTTCCCTCTAATCCGTTATCTCACTTTATGATGTAGGTACATGACACCTTTATTCATTACTTCTTTCCCTTGCTAGAGTTTCAATTTTACACAGTCTCAACTAAGTTACAGATACAGAAAAGTGCCTTGCAGATGTGTCTTCGTATACCTGATCTTTATTCCCTGAGCCCTACCTATCTAATAATGTTTATGATTGGTTAATTTCAAGATATACTTATTTGAATAACCAATTAAAATACTGCTTCTAAAATATTTCACCCCAGTCTATACCAGGGACACAAATCCTTCTAACAACGTCTCTGATAGGTGCCATAAACGATGTATCCATCTCTCTGAACTATTGGCAGATACTTCTCACTCAGGGGAGTAAGGTATAATCCTAGACAATCACCATACAACTCACTGTTTGTGACATAGTGGTACCATTGGATCATTTACAGTTTTGACATATTTCAAGGGAATAATTGTTATATCCCATTGAAAAAAAATCTAATCTTGTTACAAAACTAAAGACAGCTCATTCTTCCTTTCTTACAGGTTCTTCATCAGAAGGCAAAGAGCCAATAATAGATAATGAGGATGATCCTAATGCCCCTAGACGACCAGCTATAGGATTTGTAGAAGCTATACTATTACCTGGTGTAATATGTGTAAGTATTATGTGACGAATAATGTATCCACCCTGGTATCAATTGAAAATAGTGCTAGTTACAGGCTTATGCTGGTTCCCTGCATCAATGGACTCCAACTCATCCATATGTGCAGGTAGACACACATCATGTCACATTGATTTGCTGGCATAAGAGTCATACATAAACCCATTACGCCATAGGCATGGCAGCGCGACAATGCATTCGGTATTCGACGCGTCACCTCCACTACAACTTGTGTTGATCGTTATTTGCCGTGTGTGATAACAGAGCAACAACGTAATGTGGTGTAGAGACGAATCTCGCAAGTAATGGAGAAGCCTATACCTGCACCTATGGATGAGTTGGCGCGGCATCCAGGGTGCATGGAACCAGCATAGTTACAGGCTGTGTTGTATAGTTAGATAAATTGGGTGGCTTTGGGAAATTTATGAGGGGAGGAGTCTTGTTAGCAACAGAGGGTTACATGGTAAATATGTGCTGTGTAACTTTACAGCTACTGTCAAAATGGAAATTGTCATGCTACAATTAAAATCAACAAGCGCGAAAATAAAACTGTGTGAATATATTCATTTTGTATGTAGGTCTATGTAAGGAAGCTCAAAATCACAAGCAAAATTGTTCAAAATATGCAAAGCGCGAACTATTACACATGCAAGAATTTCCACTTTTACAGTATGTCAAATACTGAGGGTAGCATGACTTCAGAGAAGTGATATCTTCTGAAGACATAGGTGATTCTGAGCTATGCTAACTACTGGAGATAGCATGATTTTGCAACTACATTTAGTTGTTGTATCTACTTTAAGAGAGCATAGTGACTTTTGAGCCTTAATATCTTTTGAACATAGCATCGCTATACTTTAACTTAGGATAGTATGGACTTTTTGTCTATGCTATCTACTGAAGATAGATAGCATGGCTAGGTGTGTTATATATTAATGATAGCATGCATGATCATCATGCTTTAGTATCTACTGAAGTTAGTTATGCTATTTACTGAAGACAATATGACTTCAACTATGCTATCTACTGAAGATAGCTTGATTTTGGAATATACTGTATACTGAAGAGAAAACATGAAATCGGAGCTATGCTCGTTTCTGCAGACGGGTGTTATTTCTGAGCTGTGCTATCTACTGAAACCTGCATGACATCTGAGGTACTCCATCAGCTTAACACTTTCCAACCGGCAGGCGTCTGCAGACGACATTCCAACATTTCACAAAATGTTTCAAAAATTTCAAAATTATTGAATTTCATTACCCTATTTGCACGAGGGACGATCGCCTATAGCTGCGTGCACTCTTTTTCCTGGTCAATGGACCGCGAACTCCCAAACAAATCACGTGAGGGCAGTATTTTATTTCAGGATGATCGCGTCCCCAGTGACTTTATCAAGCTCTCTATGTTGGTTGATAAATGCATTTGATACCCGAGGATCGAGGTTATCTGTGTTTTTATTTATAGTTTCAATTTGTTCTAATATTTAACCAATAAATATCGAAAAAAGTAACAAAATCGGATGTAATTTGGGGGAGATATACCTTTTCATAAATGATGTAATTTTACGGACAAAATACTTCATTTTCTTGATATTTCGAGCTCAAAATCATTTTATGCCCAAGAATGCCCAAAAATGTTATTGATGGAATCGCGAGTTTCGATGTTGCTCTACAATAAAATAGTAACACTGGATGGGGCAAACACGGGGAAAATAGTGTAATTTGATCAACATTTCATGTCTCTCTGACAGAGAACTTTATGATTTCACAATTTAGCCCTTCAAATTCTATAGAGAATTGCATAGGCTTTTTATGTTAAAGATCAAATTCAATCTCAAATCACTAACAGCCCGATTTGTGTTTCAATAATTAAATGTCTTTTTCTTTTAGTTTCTTTTGGTTAATATAAGAAATATAACAAATTATCATGATAGAAATTTACGAAAATAATAATAAAGGCGAAGTTATTTAGACTCGTTAGCGTGGCATACTGTGTGTGCAGGGCCTATGCAGTCACACAGTAGTTGATTTTCACGCGTCAAGTAGTATCGATTTCCAATTGTATACAAAGGAAATGCATGTTCAAGTGATTGCGTAGGGCCTCAGAATCGATAGTTAATTTGGTAAATAAGTTGTTCAGTGTGAGTAATTTATTGATAATACAAAACTGTCAAATGAGGGCGTAGCGAACAAGATGCCCAATCCGTCCCTCGTGTTTGGAATCACCATAAGAAATACATTTGAATAAGTACAAACATGCCTAGTACTGGTTCAGCAATCCTTGTGATAGACCTTGAAAGTTTGGAATGGTTTCTGAAAAATCTGTTTTGTATAATATGGTAAAACTAATAGCCGCGTGGAAAGTGTTAAGAAAGCATAACTTAATCTGTTGCCTAAGCAATTATTTCATTATATGTAGCATGATTTCTAGAAATATTATTTCCACCAGCGAAAATGTCAGATGACATATTGAGAGAAGAAAAAGTATGAACCATTATTTTTTTTATTTTTTTATTTTATGTTATTTTTTTTATTTTTTTATTTTTATTATTCTCCTTCCTTGAGATTGGATAAAGAAAACAATAACTGTTCATTTGATTTGCATTTTTTCCCTGTCCGCAGTATTCACTCAGTTACGCATTCCTTAAGTTGGTCAACTTTTCATTCTTCTTCTGGCTACCATACTACCTCACAAGTACATACAACTGGGAGGAGAAGTCTGCAGATGAAGTATCCATATTCTATGATATTGGAGGAATACTGGGTAAGATTGTTTTATGATGTAGAAGATGAATTCATTGGTAGATTACCATACCAGTGTAGCCTTCAGGAGCCTTAATCTCACCCTTTTAAGATGAGCACTCCCGATGTAATTCTCTGGGAAGATGATTATTGGGGAAAATCACCGTGTTGCAGAGTATAGCTTTTTTTTCATCATCTTCATATGTGTATTATTATGTAAGTCACTGCTCTGAGGTCTCTGGGCATAGGACCAGACATTAGCGGGTTAAACCTGTTTTGTGAGCGCTAATTGTAATAACAAATGTATAGACCATATCTATTTCATGTATGTTGTATTTTCCTAAGTTAGCCTCGAGGCAAGGCCATTTCTGTCGATCGCTTTGTTGGCCTTTCTGGTTATCTGTAAGGAAGAACTGCTCTAAAAAGAATTGAAAAGAGCTTGTAGAGTCTCTACTAAACTTAGCAGTAAACATTTCATCGATAATCACTTATATAATTAAATGGAAATGTAATCGAGTATGAGTTTAATAATCAATTTGTTTATGATGTTTTCAACAGGTGGTACCGTTGGGGGTTTTCTGTCAGATCGTATGGGAGTGCGTTCACCCGTCGTTATCATCATGTTGGTGTTCTCCTATTTTATTCTATTTTGGTATAGTGGTAGGTTACACATAGAACTTAAAAATGAAAAAAATATACAAACAAATATTGCCATATCTCTTTACTTGTAATCAACATCAATGTTTGTTTTTCAACCATTACGGGAATATTTGCATGAAATGGATCTGCTCTGTGTATATCAGGAACATGAGTAGAATGTTTGCAAGGGTGTAACTGTTGAATCTATACCAACATCAGCAGACCAAATCTATCTAATTTGCTAAAATGGAACAATAGTTAAATGCCTAAATGCCCATATATTTTCTCATATGATATGTAAAACAACATATGTAAAACAATCTATTCGCCTTTGTAACATTTATTGATGACAAAGCAAAACACAAATTTGATGGATATTTAGAGGGCCTACTCTGTCCATGCATACCTCTTTGCATGACAGGTGTGTGTGTTGAGAAGATGAACTTAAAAGTTGCACTTATTTCAAGATACTCCAACTCCTTACAGAAATGTTGTTCTGACTCTGTCTGCAATATAATACTCAGCCTACTTATAGAGGAATGTCATTCTTAATGTGTACATCCCTCATCTTTGTTCTAAAAGTGTTGTCATTATAAATCTAGCTATAAACAGGGTGTGTCCAAAAAGTGTCCCATGTGAAACATTATTTTTGGCCATGAAAAATATAAAAATTGTTCACGAAATACTAGTAATCGTGTTCAGCAATCTTTAATGTGTCATAAGAATTTTGTCTATTTATTTTGGAGCTTCCGTTATCAAATTATGACAAATCTACTCGGGCATGTTCAAATTCAGCTTTGGTCACTTTTTATGTGAAGAGAGCTCTTTTATTAGAATCGTCATTCAGTGTGGAATTGAACATAATCAATAAAATCAATAATAATCTACCTACTAAATGTTGATAGCTAGTTGAATTTGAACAAAAAACATATTTTCATCCATATTATACATGACATACCATATATATTTGAATTCTATACGGTATTTTAAACAATACATTGACATTCTAAAATCGGAATCGGAATCACAAAGGCAGTTTTTTCAGTTGAAAGTCATTTTCTTGTTCAAAAGTGGCCAAAGTGGGATTCTCACTCTTGTTACTGAATTGATCATATCTCGGTAGTTAGGTGGTGAAATTCAATAGGATGAAGCGTATTTGATAGTGGACTAATAGGGCTTACTAATAGTTTGTTCTTTAAAACAAAAAGACATGAGATTTCTAACTCGTGGGATTTCTTTTTTGGACACACCCTGTATAATGCCACAGTTATAATAATATTGCAGTATTAGTTATATCGATATTAGTATCTTTTACCAACGAATTAATGATGTCTAACACTAACTCATTCTATTTTTAATTTACTGCAGTTATCCCAGATTTCTGGCTAATTAATGCAGGTGTTATGGTATTATTAGGTAAGAATTGACACTGACTTTTGACTTTATTCAATGAAAAAGGTAATTAATTGACAGATTGATTACAGCACATGATTTTGGTAGACTTACACTAAAGTCTCTTACACTGCAATTGTCAATCATTTCTGGATGGTCAATATTCAAGAGGATAAACTTGTAATTGGTTATAAACTGCAGAGTTATTTCTCTGGATGATGGGCAGGACTGCTTTTCCAAAATGTTCCTAACTTTAAACAGAGGTTAGCTGGTATCTGACCCAACATCTTGTGTGATTTGACCTGACATAATAAAGATATTTAACTCGCCTCAACTTCTCAGATGCAAAAAGTGGCGACCCAGCTTTTGGAAACTGGGGGGGGGGGCACAGTATAGTTGTAACAGACGAAAGGCATGATGTACCGACAAAAAAATCGTAAAAGTGACTCATTTTTTCCCCCGTCAATTGCAGCTGAAATCTTGATAAGTGGGGAGGGGGTAGCGATGACATTGTCCTCAAAAACGGCTGGAAAAAAATTGCATGGTAGAAATCGCAAATCTACCGACGGAAGCTCAAGTTTACCAACAGGGATATTTCAGGGGGGCACCGGCCCCCCTGCCCACCCCTGGGTATGCCACTGGATGCAAAGACTCAACTCAACTGGAGATTGTAGGACTTGATGTGAGACTCAAGTTTCATAATTAAACCACAAGTTTGGAAGAAAGGAACCAATCGATTGACTGAAATGTTAAAGTGGGCTGTTGTTTTGTTAAAAAACCAAATTTTTCATCACATTTATTTTTTCATCAGGCTTTTTCATATGTGGTGCTGCACATTTGGTGAGCGCTACTGTAGCAGCCGATTTGGGTCAACAGGACAGTATCCGTGGTAACCGTGCAGCGTTGGCAACTGTTACTGGAATCGTAGACGGTACTGGAACACTTGGAGCAGCTGTAGGGCAGGTTAGTTAGTGTTACTCTGGCACAGGATTCAAGAATTTGTTTAGGTAAATCTAGAGTTTGTTTATATTTGCTGGGGGGGGTGGCAGTCACCTTTGTGGTCGGTGGGTCATGAATGTAGTGGGCAATCATATTGGATGAGTCACACAAAAATTAGCAACATGTACAGTATTGATACTTTTATCACCCCCTTCCCTTTGGGATATTTAAGAGCACCCTCCCCTTTACACATTCTCCATTAGTACACTGTGGGTTGATAAACTGCTTTATATTATGGAACTGTTCCTGAAAGTCAAAGTTTATGTAGACTGTTTATACATTAGCACATGTAATTCTGTGCCACTGTGGTCCGGTGGGTAATTTTTCTTCGGCGATTAGATAGAGGGACAGTGTTGTCACTAGCCAACATTTAGTGCGACTTAATTTTACTGACAGCGAACGGAGTAAGTGTAGCAAACTCAAGTTCAAGTTCAAGTTCAAGTTCAAGTTTATTTCACAATACAATTAGGCCATTGGCCCATAGTATAACAACATATTAATTATACATATTTTACATATCATATCACGCATCAGATACATAAGAAAAATATAGATTTTTTAAATAATAATTACATAACATTTGACGAATATAATTAAGTTCTAACCACTGAATTTCTAAGCTTAAATGCGTGGTACACAAATGCTGCTAAGCCTGCTAAAATGGTCGAGTCAGAGGTGTTTAACAGTGAATAAAATTTCTGATGAGTTGGATTAACGTAAACCCAAAGCGGCAAGTATTTAGTACGTAAGGTGGTGAAAAAATTACAAATGAGAACGAAATGAAATTCGTCCTCAATATCGTTATTATCACAAAGAATACAAAGACGATTTTCTCGATCAATATTCTGCCACCTACCCGCTTCAATCATTAATGAATGACTCGAACATCTCAGCCGGCTTAGAGCTTTTCTGTGAGATGTTATTTCCACAGTTAATAAATATCTTTCAGGGTTGAGAAGAGTTTTAAATTCTCTGTAGTAGTCGGAACGCCTCTTAGCCGAATAACCGTTAAAAGGTCAATTATTACCGAAACGAACTTCGCAATTGTGAACCGCGCACTTTCGGTACTAAAACCGAGTTAAACTCCCGCGGAATCTGAACTATCATTTCAAGAGTGATCTTGAGGTCAAATGTAAGTCTTTTTTGGAGATTAATGTCTTGAAATATTCCTAATAATACAATCTGTCTTACTAACTTATTAAAACCAGTCTCAGACATTTACAAGCAGAGTATTTCACATGGGAAGTTTGCAATTTTTTCGATATCAAAAGTGAAATGTACAAAAGTAGCGTTACATTGATCTGACAAACAGCTGTCTTAAACAGCGAAATTACAAAATTGTCACATATTCAGATAAATGAGGGTTTTAGTCATTATTATTTTCTAAATCGATTTTACGACGTGACCATTTAAGTAGATAAAAACAGATGGTAAGAGAGAGTAAAATTTGGAACCATTGGTATTTTGTCCATTGTCCATTCCTATGCGATCGCATTATATTTTGATGTTTGTGCGGATTGCAGGCTTTGTGCATAGGAGGGACATCTTTCGAGGGAAATATTTTTCAACTTATGAGCTAAATAACTGTGATATCCTTTTTATCTAACAGAATAAATGATGTTTTTGCATCATGTGGCTCTAGAAACAGAATTGATGAAGTGTTTAAATCTCACGGATATAACTAGTTTCCCTTGATAGCTCAGATGGTAAAGGTTTCGCTTGGAGAACGAGAGGTCCGGGGTTCGAAATCGATCCTTCTGCTCTGCACATTTTCATATGATTTATTTTTTTCTCGTCAAAATCATTTTTTGTGTGTGATTTATTTATGAATGTTTGGTTCATTTCTTTTTCATAAGTTAACAGATCCCCACCATTCTAGTATAAATAATCCCAAAGCAACAAACAAACCTCGGCATAGTGCTCGGGATCAGAGAGACTTTAAAGTTTTATTGTATTTCCTGGTATAAAAAGACGCGACGTATTTTTTTCATTACGGAGTCACGGACGGCCCATGATGTGACGTTTAGAAGATGGTTTGCATGACAATGTTTTGCTGCACTTACACCTAATTTTCATAATTATGCGTAATGTGTCTAGTGAAACTAATATTTGAGTGGGTGAAGGGATAACCTGAGCACAATCGCACCCAGACGGAATATCGGGTAAGAAACATGGTCATCATAAATCATCATAAAACAATCATAAATAAATTAAAAACCCAACAAAATTGATTTTGATGAGAGAAAAAAAATCCGTGACATTGTGCAGGATCGAACCCCGGACCTCTCGTTCTTCAAGCGAGCGCTTTACCATCTACGCTATCAGGGAAACTAGCTATAACCGGGAGATTCAAACACTTATTGTCAAGTGCCAAATTTTGGTCACTACAATTGAGCTTCACATCGGGCTTCAAATGATGCGGCAAAAATCGTCTTAAACACTATTACTGTTTCAAACACGAAGGATATCAAACAACTCATTATAGTGTGCCACTGTATAGATGGATTTTTTACGACGTTGTATAATAAGGGATTTACGGACGTTTTCATCTAAAATTGGCTACCATTTCTTCCAGTTCATGTCAGTTTTTACGCCGATGCAGTAGCATGAAATCTCACATTTCGGGTCGTTGGTGTCTGAATATATTGATTCGATAAAACAGTATGAAGTAAAATAGATGTATGCTTCATTGTAGGTCAGTGGGTAAACGATCAGCGGTCTCCTTTTGTATATATTTCGTCCTAAATATTATTTAGTTATTTATAAATAGGTGATCGACTAAATTTGAATTTTTCGTGTTTACATTAGGACGCCCTCGTACCTAATAATTTGGGGTCAAATCGAACTTGCGTCCCGGCTGGTAGGTACTTAATTTATCGAGTGTACATACTTCAGCAAACCATTCTTGACCAGCAACGTCTTTTAGTCTAGTGGAGAAAGAAATCAGAAAATCGTCTTGAGATCCAATATGATCTTGATTGATCTAAACAATACCAAAACCAAACTTAAAAAGTAAATTTTTAACATGAGAAGCCCAATTAATGTGACCATGATTATCAAGAGCATGTAACATTTTATAACATTTGTAAGGATACCGGTGATTCGGCATGCGCAATAGTTTACACCAATAATTGATACAACGGAAAGCAGTCATTACAAAAAGTGGAAGTCTGCCACATTCACCTAAAACTGCAACATTAGTAGTTTTAATGCTAACACCGAGAAATTTCTTGCAAGCTTTAATATGAACTTTTTCAAGATGTTTGTATGACTTGTAACCCCATATTTCAGCCCCATAAAGCAAAACAGGCGATAATGATGCATCGATGATTTTAAAATAAGGAATGAAAGGAAGACCTCCGACTTTGAATGAAATGCCTCTAATTGCAGCAAGAGCTTTTTCACCTTGTTGAGCTAAAATTGTTGTTGCTTTGCCCCACGCGTTACCCGTGGAAAATGTGACACCAAGATACTTATACGAACTCACACATTCGATTTCATTTCCATTCAAAAACCATTTTTCATCACGTCTTAGCCGCCCTCCTCTACGAAACACAATAACCTTGGTTTTATCCCGGTTAACCTTCATACCCCATTCATTACAGAATCTTGAAAGTGCTAAAATATGTTGTCTTAGGCCGGAAGGATTATCTGACATCAAAACAACATCATCGGCAAACTTGAGAATCTTAATTTCTTCATGACTAGAAAGTTTTACACCATTGCCTCTAGATTGCAGTACTTTATCATTCAATATGGATATAAAAATTGAGAATTGCAAGGGACTACACATGCAACCCTGACGGACACCTAGTGGGCAATCAAATAATTTGCTGGTACAATTGCATGATTTAATACAAGAGCACACCGTTTTAAAGAGGCTTTTAATAACATTAAAAAATTTGCCACGAATACCAATGGAAAATAATTTAAACAGAAGTTTATCTCTTGGAACAGAATCGAATGCCTTTGAAAAATCAACAAATAAACAATAACATTTACCTGCTTTTTTACTGAAGCATTTTTGAATCAAACTGTAAAGTACAAATGCATTGTCAATGGTTGAATACCCTTTTCGGAAACCAGCTTGACATTCAGGAATAATATTGTTGATATCACACCATTCAGTCAACCTCTTGTTCAAAATACCGGTAAAAATTTTGCTAAAAATATTTAGTAAAGATATTCCTCTGAAATTACCTGGATCAGACATAGTACCTTTCTTGTGCAAAGGAACTATCATACCAATAGACCACGTTTTTGGGAAATGACCAGATGTTAGAATCGAGTTGAATAATTTGGTAATAACTGGTAGCAGGGTATTAATAGAATGCTTAAAAAATTCGGAGGGAATACCGTCAATACCACATGCTTTATTGCTTTTCAATGCTTTGACCATACATGTAACCTCGTCATCAGTTATGTCAATATTCAACCCATCACAATTAATACCATGCTCATTTACATCAACACCATTAAACAATTCAGTTACATTGTCATCAAATGAAAACATGTTCATGTCAATATCCCCTTGGAATACACTCTTAAAGTGAGCATACCATCTTTGTATAGAAATTGATTGCGTCGATTTAAAATCCTTCCTAAGATGTTTCACAATAGCCCAAAACGATTTTTGATCTTTACAATCATTTATGAGTCTGGTTCTTAGAGTGTACTGGTCCGAGCGTTTCTTTCTTCTACACAGCTGTTTAAAGATTTTTTTACAACTGATATAATCATTCAAGTGATCAAGTCTCGTAGATGACCTAAATAGACGCAGAGCTTCAATCTTATTAGCTTTCGCAACGGTACATTCATCATCGAACCAAGAAGGTTGATGCACAGTACCAGAAGACCCATTGTTAATGTTGACACGCATACAATTACCAGCACTTTGTAGTATTTCAACAACCTTTTCAACAGTATCATCGATAACAACATCAATAGCTTGAATAGAGTGACACAGGTCATGTAGTTTGATAGATGTATCAAGTGATGTAATACTCTCGATAAAGGTATGGGACAGCTCATCCTTCCACTTAAATCGATTCATTGACTCGCTTGTATTTCCATCATTGTTGGCATTCATTGTACTATCATCATAGGATACATCCAATTTACAACACAATTGCCAAAGTATGGGAAGGTGATCAGAGACGCTTTTAACATCAACAGAAAAATCATGAATATAATTAAATAAACAGGAAGAGGTTAATACATAGTCAGCAACACTTGTCCCTTGATGACTGATGAAAGTAAAATTACCAAATTTATCACCTGGTTTTCTACCATTTAATATATGAATACTCAAAGTTTTGCACATGTTCAACAACAATCTGCCAAAATTATTAGCAACATTATCACGAGAACTTCTAGGCAATTTGAACTCATCATGAGCATAACTAGCACTTTGAGGGTTTCTGCCACATTAATTTCTTGTTTAATGATTTTATCCACAAATTGTTTAAAAAAAAAGAAATTAAAAATTGGTTTTTTGGTGTTTTTTTAAGAGTGCCTGTTGTATTACCCCTTTTTTCTTAGAGTGCCAGTCGGCAATCGTGAGTGGCGGCTACGCCCGACCGGCACGGACCAGCTTAGTGACAACCCGGTAGAGGGACCAGGTTCAAACCGTGTATTTTTAAGGTCTTTGTTTAATTCTTCTAGTTTTTTCAAGTCTTCTTATATATTTTCTTATTGTCTCAGATGATTGTGCCACTCTTGGAACTGAATTACGGCTGGACAACGGTGTTCTATTTTTTCATAGTCATGGTAAGAATAAACCACAAACATCTACTATAGTTTAATCAGTGCCAAAATTTGCGAGAAATATCCGGTTTTTATCTCTCTGCGCGAAAAAGTAATCCAAGCGTACACGCGCAATTATGGACACGCTCGCAGTTCTGAACGCACGCATGCGTCACGCATATGATGCACAGTGCGCTTGTTGCCTTCAGTGCGTCCGAGTCCTTCTATATTCATTTGCTGCTGTAACAGGGCTTCGCCATTTTGGAACTGATCAAACTATAGTAATCTAACTAAAATAAAAATTGGTTAAAGTCAGCAAAATAACATTTTGATTCAATTCAAACAGTGGAGTATCTTCCTGATAACTGATGGAGTCAGACTCGGAACCCCTTCGTACAAATGCTCGACCAATAAAATTGTCTGATGTTCTTGTTCTACTTGGGGGACACCAGGATGAAAAGAAATGAGATGGTCAGTGGGCCTACTTTATCTTCACTTTACCATGAGTATCGAGTACATACCTATACCATCATAGTGATCAATATAGTTTTAGTTCCAAATTGCCCAAAATTGTGAGGCTAATATTTATCCGCAGGCCCAAATGGAATACCTGCTTGTCCACCGCTCGCTGATACCTGCAAACGCACACTGTCACCTATAAATATGCGTAACGACATAGATTCTTTTTCCGCACGGACAAATACAAGCTCTTACAATTCTCGCCAATTTAGAACTGATTAAACTATATTACCAACTCTTGCAGACGACATTCCAAAATTTCATAAAATGTTTCAAAAATGTCAAAATTGTTGAATTTGATTACCATATTTGGAATCACTGTGTGAAATGCATTGAAATAAGTACAAATATGGCTAGTATGGGATTGGGTATAGTAAATCCTGAGATAGACTTTGAAAATTGGGAAAGGTTTCTGAAAAATCTGTTTTGTATATGGTAACATAATAGCCGCATGGAAAGTTTTAATGAAATCAATGTCTTTATGTGAGAAAAATATTGAGATCTGACTGATCGGATTTGAATCGCTTTGCTCCAAAATTGTGCGCAGAGGCGTCTTTAAGGTTGCAAATATTTATGCCATGTTTAAACCCTAACGCTATCGAGTGCTACAAATTACTGCAGCAACTCATGAAAGGGCTATATATATGCACTTGATAATCTTAGTTTTCTGTAGCTTGAATCATGTGACGTAGCAGTTAGAGAATCGAGAATCTCACAGATTTCCATGATGATGATGGCAATGTGAGTTTGATTCTGGCCAGGAGGTGTGTTGCGTAATAAGGGTTGTTTTTAGATAGGGTGCTTTACGCACGCATAGCATTGTGGGGTTTAAAATCTTCTTTTTTATGGTAATTTTTGCCTTGAAAGGAAATATATGTCTCCCAAAATCTTCGAGCACGCATGGTTACAGCAATGATAGTTGACTGTCCCCCCCCCCCCCCCCGGGCTTCCGGATGCTGGCAGAGCTTGTTACCGCCCACCCCCTTATTTGGCTGTATGCACCCCCTAGTAGTTTAATTTCAAAAACCACCCCTGGGGGTATTCAGGTGAATGTAATTTTTTGTGCTGCATTAATCTTTGTGGATTTAACTTGTCAAGCAGCTAGAGCGAAAATAAAAACATTCAAAAATATATTTCATTTGTGTATCCATGAAGGTAATAAACTTTCAAATGGTGAATTTAAAGACAAGACAAAAGGGTTCAAACTCGGCAAAGCAGGAACAATTCCTGGGGGGGGGGGGGTACTCAGATTTGGTTTGGTCGGGGTGTGCCGCTTGAGATTCAAAACCCCTACCCATTTCTAAGGGTGATTTTGGAAAAATCGGTACCCATTTTTAGGGGTTTTGCTTCATTTTAGACCAAATTTTCGCAAATTATCGGGGGAAAAGACCTAATTTTTGCAAATTTTCGCGAAAATAGACCCCATGTCTAAGGATTTTTCAGTTGAAAAGCCTACCCATGGCTAAGGATGTTGCATGAAAAAACGACCCACTGGAGCGGCACGTCCCCGTATGCCTTACATACGTGAGTACCCCCCCTCCCCCGGGGAACAATTAATCCGCCAAAATAACCCCTTTTACAGTATCTCTGTTCACCTCTGTTGTTAAATACTGTTCTCTTCTCTTTCATTTCAGAATATTGTAGCTACGTTATTCATCCTGCCAGTGTTTGTAAAAGAGGTCAGAGTGTTATCTAAAAGATTAAATGAAGAACATTCAGAGTCGGCTAGTTTACTACACAACAAGGCAAATTAAGAATACTACACCCATCAAAATATGTAAGTTCCCCCCTAGCATATACTAGAATATTTCCGAAAATATTTGATGGATTTAAATAATTGTCAGCTAGAAAGATGGACCCAATTGTTAGGCACATTTTGATACCAAATTTATTGGCCTTAAGACAATGCAACGATAAGAAATTGTGCCATTTACCAATATTTATACAGAAAATAAAGTGGCACTAAATCTCACTGGCTATAGCTGGATTGTCCATACATCAATAAGCAGATCATAATCAATAAGCAGGTCATAATCTTGTTTGTTAATTTTATGGACAAAACCAGCCATAGCCAGTGAGATTTAGTGCCACTTTTTTTTCTGTATAAAAATTGGTAAATGGCGCAATTTCTTATCGTTGCATTGTCTTAAGGCCAATAAATTTGGTATCAAAATGTGCCTAACAATTGGGTCCATCTTTCTAGCTGACAATTATTTAAATCCATCAAATATTTTTGGAAATATTCTAGTATATGGTAGGGGGGAACTTACATATTTTGATGGGTGTATGTAGTACATGTAGTAGTAATGGGAAATTATACCAAAGGTCAACTAAAACATAAAATAGTCCCCCCCCCCCCCATATCATCTGGATGAAGGAAAGGGGGCAACTAGAAATGCCAAAGAGAATTCTAATCATGTTTAATATTTCAAATGGTTCAAATTTGATCCGCAATCGTAATTCTTTTAGAACGACTGGGATGTCTTTGGAATTTTTACCCACCCCTCCTAGGCCCGGCCATGTAGGCTTGCCCAGTCCCTATCCCCTTTCCTATGTGCAATAGAGAACATTATGTATTTTGCGTGGTCAGATAAAGTGTTTATGAACTATTTCGTATTTCAGTCTTGTGCATGAGTCAATTGCCTGTCAATTTCCCTGCTACAGTATCTGTCTTGCATTCCCACATGAATTTATTGAGAATTGTAAAATTCATGCGGGAAATGTGTCTCTGAATTCAGTTAAATTAATGTTTACAAGAAAACAACGAAATCATTTTTTTTTTTTTTTGCCAATCTGATGAACATTCAATAAAAGAAAGAAAGCACACATGTGCACCAGCCTAAGGGGGAGGGGGTGGGCAGTTGGCCATTACACTGGCTGTAAGCATGTGTGTCAACAAAACATGTAATTGTAATAAGGGATGGATTTGTGACCCGTCACATCAAAATGGACACGTTGAAGGTCAAAGCCAAATCTGAGTTATTGGTATGACTTGGAAGAGCATATTTTAAGCTTTAAAATGAAACCATGTTGAAGGTAAACTGACTTTGTAATCACAAGATATGATCTGAAGAAGCACATTTGTTTCTGTTATTTCCTCTATATTTCCCCAAATATATTGACCTCTATCTCAAAACTGTGTTTGCCAACAACATGTCCTTTTTGATGTGACTGGTCACATTTACAGATGCGGTGCATTAGGCGGGTAACACATTAAGGGGTCTTAAATCAACCATTTCATGAAAAAGGGTACTCTTGTTCAATATCTATAATTTAGTCATGGGGAGGTCATTAACACACAAAAAACTTGTTTTATGGTGAATTCTGGCTTCAGATGAAATATGCATTTAGAGGGTGTTTGGTCATGCATGTTTACCCCCCCCCCCCCCCCCCCCCCCCACCCACCCCCTCCTGGTGCACCGGGGCATATCGCTTCTGTTTGAATGGTATTTGCAGTGAGCATATGTTACAAAATTTACAAAAGAATTTCCAATTTGCAATAAAAAGTGTGTAAATAATTTTAAAACATTTTACAAATTTGCCATATATATAATATATATAAGTGTGTGCCTGTGTAATAAACACAACACCAAAAGTAAGTCCCCCCTAAACAATTCGTCATAACATCGTAAGATAAAACATTTTACCAATAAAACTTAGTTAGAAATAATCCTATGACTGTTTCCTAAGTGGTGTTTGAAAATGAAAGATGTCCATGACTTCATGGCTGAATAAGCTCAAAAATAAGACAAAAACTGCCCTTTTGAAAAGTCACAACTGACTATGCTAATATCTGAGCCAAGAATGGGATTTACATGGCTGAATGATCATGAATTGATTACACATTACAGTCAATTTTGCCTAGCCACAGGTTCTTTTCCATTAGTGAGAAGCAATTCATAAACTTTTGTGACTTTTGAGAAGGGCAGTTTTTGTCTTCCATTTGAGCTCATTCAGCCATGAAGTAATGGACATCTTTCATTTTCAAACACCACTTAGGAAACAGTCATAGGATTATTTCTAACTAAGTTTTATTGGTAAAATGTTTTATCTTGCAAACGGGCTTCTATAATGATATTCCTGGACAAATGCGCGCGTAGCGCGAGAAAATTTGCCATTTTTATACTAAATTGCCCATCATAAAACCGGGCAAGGGGCAAAGTTGTCATTTAGATGGGAATTAAGTAAATCCCTTAAGATTTTCTCTTCCTCTTCCCTTTTATCTTCCTCTTCTCCCTTTCCTTTCTCCCCCTTTCCCTATTCCTTCTCTCTACCTCCCCCTCTCTTTCCTTTCTTTCCCCTTTTTCCTTTCCTTTCCCCTTTTCTATTCCTCTCTTCCCTCTCTTCTTCCCCTCTCTTCGATTTTTTTAGCCCGGTAGTTTGGGCTGGCCTTCCTGGTCAAAGCCGTCTGGGGGGGGGGGGGGCACTCTAACCCCCTGACCATCCGGGAGATACGCTACTGGAAATTACACCCTGAACTTGCTGTTACTTACACTTTGAGGTTCAAAAATGTAAAAAATGTTACCCGCC
Source organism: Ophiura sarsii (assembly GCA_035610835.1). Taxonomy (NCBI): domain Eukaryota; kingdom Metazoa; phylum Echinodermata; class Ophiuroidea; order Amphilepidida; family Ophiuridae; genus Ophiura; species Ophiura sarsii. Next base: position 34,487,283 of record CM069445.1, read on the forward strand.
AGTCGGACGGGTACCTTTGCATTTTCACCCGCCCGACACGAAAGTTACCCGCTATGGGCGGGCGGGTCTTATTTCCATCGCTGATGATGTCATTGATACCGGGACTATCGATCACTGCGAATTAAAGAAATTGCATGTTGATAGATTTCTTTCTTGTTTTTATGATAAATACAATGTTTTGTTCTGTATAATTACGAGATTTGGGCTCGATAATTATTTTTCTAACATATAATGCACAAGTTTGTTCTTGCTGGACATTGTCTTTAATTAGGAACAATTTTGTACCACAACTTGTATTACAATGGGATATACCATTTGAAATCCATACATCCCCACAGGGAGTGTGAATTTCAAATGGGGTTACCTGCATGGGTGACTCCATTTGAAATCTACACTCCCTGTGTGGAACATTAAAATCATATCTTCCATAGGGGGTGTATGGATCTTGACTGGAATAGCCCAATTGTGTTAATGGTAGATTTGCAGGTTTTTTATTTCAATGTATGTTATTCATATCAAAATATGAGGCTATGAGGCAACACGGTTGCCTTATGAGGCAACACGGTTCTCATTTGATATGGATTGTATACTCCTTATATGGTGTCATATTTCTAAAATTGTCTGAAACCACTGCCCACAAGTTATGAACAGTGGCGTCATCAGCATCTAGATTACCGGTGGGGGGCAAGAAAAAATCTGTGGGAAAGTCCACATTTTTGTTGGGTAAAATGTGCGCGAAACGTGTGACAAATTTGGCTTTTATTGGGAAAATTGCCTGAAATGAGCTTAATTTGTTCTGAATTCAACATTTCAGACCAATTTTAAGCTAATTTTTACATTAAAAGTAAACATTTTTGATTGGTTAGGGACAAAATGGGTTGGGGCTTGAGCTGACTTGGGGGCAAGGGTAAGGGGAAAAGGTCGTGACTGGGGGCATGTGGGGTGCCGCCACTGGTCATGAATAACAAACTAAAAGAAATCAAAAATCTCAAATATCTCTTTTCTGTTATCTTTGGACATTATATGTGACCCATCACATCAAAACCGACCAGTTGTCGGCAAGGCTCATCAGCAGATAATAACAAAAGAAGTTGAGAAACATTAAAAAAATAAAATAAATTGTCAACCTTCAGAGTTGCATAAAAACCTGTGTTCCATGTTCAATTTTGACAAATTAGGTGTCATTTTAAAGCTAACAAATAGTTCTTTAACATGAATTTCAAATCTCAATCTTCATATCTGGAGACAACTGGTCTGTTTTGATGTGATGGGTCACATATTGTTGATATACATGTACAAATTGCTATAGAGTATGTATGTAAACAGATATTTATTTTTCTTATTTATAAAATGTTGTTCATAAAAGAGAATTTAAGGGGGCTGTGCACCTTCATATAGCCTCCGTAAAACTGCCGTAACTTCTTCATTATTCATTTAATCTAGATAAAAGTATACATTTTTTTGCAGGAAAGGGTTCAATGAATCCAACTATGATCATGAAATTGTTTTTTTGTAAAAATATTTATAATTTTTTTAATTAGAGACCAAAAGTGCAAAAAAAACATGATTTTTTACCTCCAAAATCGTGAAAATCACCATTTTTGGTAAAAAATCACATTTTTTGGCACTTTTTGGTCTCTAATTCAAAAAATAATAAAAAAATTCAAAAAAATCAAAAAACGATTCCTAGGGAATTGTATGAGGAATATAATAAAACTAGTATGACAAAATTTGACAAAATATATTTTGAGTTATCTTTGCAGAACCTAAAATGGGGCAAAAAACGTGTTTTTTATAATTTTTTCCAAAATGGTCAATTTTATGATCATGGTTGGATTCATTGAACCCTTTCCTGCAAAAAAATGTATACTTTCATATAGATTAAATGAATAATGAAGAAGTTACGGCAGTTTTACGGAGGCTGTACCTAACCTGAAGGTGCACAGCCCCCTTAAGCATAGTAATGAAATCAGTACAAAAAGTACAATTTTGTAAAGGTTTAAATAATCATCCTTTAATAATGTAATTTAATATAAGCAACTTGTAGGAAGTTTATTAGCTTCATATTATATCTCATTTTCTATCAAAAGGCCATAAAGTATCCTAGATTGAAAAATAAGGCCAACAAGAAGAAAAAAATGTTTGTCTTAGAAACATTTTGTAAAAAACTAAGTGCTGTGCGATTTTCATGTTGAATCAAGCTTACCGAGAACCACAGGGAAAAAGAAAAAGACAAAATGCATCGCTGCCGTGTAGAGCTATAGCATATTTCACATACCAATGCGCACAGGTTTCTGAGACAATCCTCTTTTTTTGGCCTAAGTTAAGAAAGATGGATGAGACTTTTAACAAACGATAATAATTAATTCATCATTCTTTATTCAATCATTCAAAATACAATAAAATTACTAAAAAAGAACAAACATAAAACCCCAGCACACGATGTTGGCCCATCAATGACCGAATGACCAGCACTGACCGATCAACATACAGGCAACATACAATAATTTAAGATATAAATCAGGTATGGCGGAGACCTGAAGCCGTTGCACACAAGGCTCAAGATAACAGGGTTTTTTACCTGGAGCTACTTTTTTCAAAAGTAGCGCCCGGATCATGGGATTTATTGAGAACCAGGAGCTACTTTCAGTCTACCGGGAGCTAACTTTTGATTAAATCGTATTGTCAAATTGAAATTCGATGTCTTGGGCAAGCTTACCGATCATCAACGGGCGATGGTTTGGACAAAATATCAGCGCTCGGTTGTTCATTTTTCAGCATTACCGGGCGCTATGGCAGGAGGACCGAGGGGTAAAAATCGCTCAGCGCCTGCTTATCTTGAGCCTTGGTTGCACACTGTGTGAAAGTCCTCGGGTCATACTTTTATACATGGGGCTGTGACCAATTGGGGCTTGTTTCCAACATTCCAGATTGTGTAACAACTACACAGCAGGGAAATTTTGTTAATCTCCTTAACCCTAACCTTCCTGGATCTTCCAAAACCCGACAGTGCTGCTACAATCTTGTATTGCGCGGCCCCATCAATCTTGTGCCACGCTCAGCGCGTGGTTTTAACTTGCGAAAAAAAACTTTTTTTTTTTAACCTCCCTGTGTAGCTCATTTGGTTGAGCATCAGACTTGCACGCACGCGGCCAGGGTTGGATCCGTGGCACGTGCGCAGACTGATTTTCCCCTCAAATTTGACCCGTTTTTCTCTCCTGATAGTTTAATTCAGCAAAACACGCCCGGGGAGTTAGGGTAAATGAAAGAGACACAGAGACCTTAATGAAAATTGGAAAGTTTGGTCCCGACAAACCTAAACGTAGTACGCAGTTATAGAGTGTAACCAAGCATGCATACTCAGATCTGTATTATGTATAAACTATTGTTTGATGTGAATTTATCCCATTTCCCTCTTACGTATAGCGTTTCCCCCGTGGTTTACCAACTCCAACTGTCTTGAAATGAAATAATTTATTATAATATAACGAGTTATACAGGGTGTATCAGAACGGGTATCAGAATGAATTATTCTGAGGCAATATGATTTATTACGGTTTGCATTTGATGGTATTGTTCTAACCTTTTTCACATATATCTTGCGCAAACGCCCAGCTTTCATAAGAATTTTAAATTTTGAAAATCAGACATTTCTGATGGAAAATACAGACTTTCTGGTAAAGATGGTAGATTTCAATTTTGGTCGAAATGATCAATTTTAAAAATCTGTGAAATTACTAACCCTTCCTGAGATATCCATCTGTCCATAGGACATGTTTTATTTTTGGTCGCCATATCTCAACTTTTCACATCACTTGTATAACTATTTATTATTTGCATACTTTTGTGGGTGAATTTTGGAGATAAAGTTTGATTTTTAATCTGCAAATAAAACCTGGGATTAGTTCTGCTTGAGTGGTTTTAACTTTACTTTCTTTGGCGGGAGTTTTGAATATTGCTCATGTGGTGTGGGCTACATTGTTTGACATTTTGGGTGTATTGGTAGAGAGGATTGATTGAAATTGAAAACACGTTTTTCATCGATTTTCGATTATGTCTTGCCACACGAGAACAAAAAGAGATATCTCAATGAAATTAACATATAATATAGGAAACATGTTCACCTTTATATTGCAGGTGTTTAAATCAAAAACAATAATAATTTTGTATTTTTTATGTATTTTAGAAACACGGTACAGTTCTTTCTGATACACCCTGTATTGGAATTATTTGATTGAAAAAGCTATATTTGCCAATATATATTATTATCAAAAAACAGGAATAATTTCCATTTTACTATGAAGCTACTTCGATGCCAAAGTGTAACTTATAAGACTTATTGAGTGTGAAATTAAAGTTGAAAAGTAAAAATTCCTAAATATGATAAATCTGGTCAGTGTGTTGCTAGAACTATCGTGTCAGTAATGTGTGAGTAGAAAACTTAAGGGGGTGTGGACCTTCAGGTATAGCCTCCGTAAAACTGCCGTAACTTCATCATTAATTTGATCTATATAAAAGTATACATATTTTTTTTGCAGGAAATGGTTCAATGAATCCAACCATGATCATTAAATTGACCATTTTGGAGAAAATTATAAAAAGCATGTTTTTTACCTATTTTAGGTTTGGTAAAGATAACAAAAAATATATTTTGTCAAATTTGTAAAGAATCACTTTTTGGGGTACTTTTTGGTCGATAAATCCAAAAATAATAATGATTTTCAAAAAACAAAAAAGCACCATAGGGAATTGTATAAGGAATATAATAAATTTAGTATGAACAAATTTGACAAAATATATTTTGAGTTATCTTTTCCAAACATAAAATGGGTCAAAAAACGTGTTTTTTATAAAAAAAATCAAAATGGTCAATTTCATGATCAATCATAGAACCCTTTACTGCAAAAAAATGTATACTTTTATACAGATTAAATGAATAATAAAGGAGTTCCAACAGTTTTACGGAGGCTATACTGAGGGTCCACACCCAAGGGGGCTGGCTGTTAACCCCCAAAAACATGACATTTATCAAGCGCTGTAACTTTTGAACTTTTAATGTGATGTATATAAAAGTATACATTTTTGGAAAGTAAATGAGTCAGAGAATCCATTTTTGGTATCAAATTTCACTAAATATGCTGATATTTTGAGTCTGGACAAAAAAAATCACTTTTGGGCTCAAAATTTGCTGCAAACGTAGCAAATCAGTTTTGGTAAATTAATGTTGAAATTGCACCAAAATCATCTTAAGACACTTCTCTAGAAATGGTTGGTCTTTTGGCATTTTTTGGTCAAAATTTTAAAAACTAAAAAAGGTTCACAATAATAGTCAAAATGTTGCAGCGCTTGATAAATGTCATGTTTTGGCCCTTAAAGCAATATTATGTGATCTTTCTTCAATTTTTTACACTTTTTTCTTCTTCTCTCTTATCATGCTAATAATGAAGTTTGACTTACATACTATGGTTTAATCAATTTCAAATTTGGCGAAAATTGTGAGGCTAGTATTTATCTGCGGGCCCAAATGGAATACTAGTACTTACTTGAACACCGCTGGCCGATACCTGCTTATATGATACGCAAACGAACCCCTACACCAATAAATATGCGCAATGACAAGGATTCTTTTTGCGCACAGACAAATACTAGCCTCGCAATTCTGGCCAATTTGGAATTGATCAAACTATGGGAAACAATTGCCTGGCCTCATGAATCTACAGGGTGTCCCAGAATGATCTATATCGAGGTAATACAATTTTGTTCCGATATGAACTTGATTGATATTGTCCAAACAGTTTTCATATATATCTTGCCCAAACGCCCAGCTTTCTTAGGAATTTTAGGTTTTAAAAATCGGACATTTCTAATGGAAAATACAGACTTTTTTGTAACAATAGTAGATTTCAAGTTTTTGTCGAAATTATCCATAATAGGAAACCCTATAAAGTCACTAAACCCTTAACTTATTTCTGAAACGTTATTCGAATTATTATTGCACCCTATTCTTATTGACCCTGGCTTTTTGAGCTTTTTTGATAACAATCGATTATTGTGTGCATAGAAAACAAAGCTTCGATTGAATAGGGCAGGATTTGTTGAGCAGTTTTAACCTTCCTTTCTTTGGCGGGAGTTTTGTTTTCAATATAACTTATGAGGTGTGGAGTTCATTGTTTGAAATGCTGGTAGTGCTAGACAGAATAGCTGTAAACATGAATTATGTTAGCCAAAATATGAAAATACGTTTTTCATCTATTTTCGATTATGTCTTGCCACAGTGGAGCAAAAAGAGATATCTCAATGAAATTAACAGAATAAGTAGGAAACATTTCCACCATCATATCTCAAGTATCTAAATTTGAAACACTATTTGTTTTATATTTTTTATATATTTTTGAAACCCGGTATAGATCATTCTGGGACACCCTGTATCTTGACTGGTTTTGTTTTAAACATCGCAGAACTTTTCTAAATCATAACGGAAATCTGCTTCCAATTTAAGGAATTTTTTCAACATGTTTTAAAAAAAATGATAATAAAGCATTCCCTAACGGTGTCAAACCATGGAATTCTTTTTACAAACCAAAAAAAAACACTCAGAAAATAAACTGTCGGGTTAACCCAACAACATGAACAACTTATATTCACATTTTGATTTTGAAGTTATTCGGAAACGTATCGCTGTGTAACTTAAGATATTTAAGTTTCATAGTTTAAATGTAATTTGACACAAAAAATTGCATTTAGAGGAAAAAGTCAAAGATAGAGGGCGTTCTATGAAAAAGATCGCATATTTTTGTAGTAAAAGCAAAACACTTTGCTAAAATCTTTTGGAGTGGAAATCATAAAAGTTACTTTTGGGCATGGTGCAGGTAACTCAAGTTTGATGCAAGATGTGGGGTGTGTCTTGTCCCACCAAAATCATTAATAGTGTGGCACTCTTCGGAGATATTCACATTTTTATTAAGTTAATGACTTAATTCAGAACCGAAATTTGAGATAAAATTACACCAGTTTCGTCAAATCTTGAACATTTGGAAATTGCAGTGGTTCTGATACAGAATTTCTGGGGAATATGCAAGAACATTTTTGATCAAAATTGACCCGTATGAGGTATTACAATTAAAAGTGAATTACTGAAGGGATGATTGTTGCTACATGTACTGAATATCCTTGAAGTTACATGGGGATTGGGAAAACTCGGTATATTCCATGACTATAGCGTTGAAATCTGAGACAAATATACTCTCTAAATGTAAAAGAGTGGTTTTCCACTCTGTCAAGGAGTTAAACGCAGGACAACACATTTTTTAATGTGGAAAAACACTCTAAAAGGAGTGAAAGGAGATTGTATATGACAATGTTCCATTCTATTGAGATTTAAAAATTAACTTTCACACTCATTTTAGAGTTGAAATTTTCCACTCTAAAACGGGTTGTCCTGCGTTTCACTCCCTTAACTCCTTTTCGAGTGAATTTTCACTCTTTCCACTCGTTTTACATAGGTTGGAAAAAGCAAGTAGTTTATACGATAATATCATCTTGAAATACTGGAAACTTAGTTGGTTTCCAGTATGTACGATAATATAAAGGAAGTGCAAGCAACATTTGGATAGCTTCAAATTGAAATGTCGCCCTCTATCATATGTTGTCGGGTGGTTAAATCAACTAAAAGTGACTCAGTGACAGTATGATGAGCAAAGCTAAGCAAAAGAGTCGTTTTATTAAGTGAGATGTTGTCCTATTTAATGCAAAATATTCAAGCAAAGTAACCGTTACATATTAATAATAAATACGGGAAATTGTTTTACTGCTTATACCCTATCGAATTATGAGGTGACTCAACATGCTCGCACATGTGAGGCTCGTCTTCAGAAGATAGCACATGTGAACTGCTATTTTATGGGGGACAAGTACAAAGCCCTCGGGCGGACATCCCCGTGCGAGCGAGTGCCATGAAGCACTTGTGACGAGCTGTGGGATCTTTATGGCACTGAGGCAGGTCGCATCCCAATAGGTCGAAGAAAAGTGGTCTTTCAGTGACAACTACTGCATTAACATGTTGTGTTTTTTGCCACATAGGCCTAAGTCTTTTTCGGTAAAAGCATCCGCTAGCGAAAAATATGTCAGGCTTGGCACTGCACATTTCAGTAACAGAGGGCTGTGGAAAAGGGCAGGGTCTTACGTGTTTTTAGAAGCTGGGAAAGAGTCATATCTAGTCCTTGATTGACTTACAAATTTGAAAAGTCCGGTCTTTGCCGTGACAATTCAAAAAGTGACAAAGTGACGTACACTTTGAGGTGTTTTGGTTTGATAGCAATTTGTACAACTGTAGTTAATTGAATGACATCCATTTAAAAAGTGTGTTTTTTATAACGTGCACAGTCAAGTTCAAGCGTAGTTTTAAGAGCCACCTAGCAAAAATACATATCTCATTTGTTTAAATGCTAGTGGTGGTATCCTTTGGCCAAAAGTGTCCATCATTTTAATTAGTGATGTACATCTGTACATTGTGCAAAACATGTAGGCCTAATGGATAAGCTATTTGCACAATCATTTGTATACGGTATTGGACGTGCGTGCCTAAACATTAATAACGCACACTAGTAAAAACAAATCTTGATATTGTCATCAGAGCAGCTAATTGGCAAATGCACCTACATGAACACGTTCCTGCAGGGCACATTTTGTGTTAAGTGCATCGCTTAAAGGTTTTTACAGACCCATAATTGAGATAGTTCTTCGTCAAGGTGTATAAAATATAGTGGCCTGCAGCCTGCAGGTTATATGAAACATTATTCTTTTCAATATATAGGACAACGTTTGACCCTTACTTTATGACTGGTGGATGGATGATTCACCAAGTCATGCTCTGCTATCTCATTATACACTCTTAGAAAAAGGGTGCTTCAGGGCTGTCCCGTATATGGAACTCAGGATTTAAAGATTCTTTTATTTTAAAGAACCCAAACAACTTCTGTATGGAACCTTGATATGTTCTTAAGACGCACCTTTAAAGGTTCTTTAAAGGTTCTTTTTGGAACCTTTAAAGGAAATTAAAGGGTTCCGAATACACGGGACAGTCAAAAACCCTGAAGCACCCTTTCTAAGAGTGTAAGCATTCATGATAGACCCGCTATCACAAAGCTATCACCATGAGCATTATGATTTTTTTCATTGGATGACCTAACACACACAAAAAAGCTCTTAAAACTTGATATCTGAAGTGACGACACATTTTAGGCAATTTAAAATAAGTCTTAATATTATTGACGCGTTTGTGTTGGCATGATTGTACTGTTTTCAACGTTAAAATAGAGTGACAATCCGAATTTAATTAAATAGTTTTTGTTAAAAACGATACTCGATTCGTTTTTTCATTTTCCCCGCCTTCCAAGGCCCTAAAGTCACGGCGTTGATGTGCGGATGTGCCGTCACTGAAACTATACGGTCACATAAAAACAATTTAGTGAGTTATATTAACCCATTACTGTACCTAATATTCTTGTCTATGATGAGTAGTTTTATTGATGATTTTTTATCCGCGTGGCACCGGCAGCATAATAAAACAAATCTTCGTATAAATTAAAAATCTCCAGGCATACGAGAGTTTGCGGCAAAATAATATTGAAATATATACAAACATGAAATTCGAATGGATCAGTGTCATTCAACAAATGACAAAACGACTGAATAAGATCTTGCATTTATAATCAATCTAGTATTGCCATTCCTAATGTGTGGGTAAAACGCATATGTTGTTTATTTGAGAATTGTAGATAAGGTGTCCCAAGAAAAACGTACCCAACAAACAAGTTTAGTATAGCTTTTAACATATAAAATAGTATTCGAAGTTGCATGGTTAATGATCATACAAAAACAGGTGTTTTAAACAGTGGCGTAAATTTGTTTTTTGGCATGGGGGGGGGGGGGTTGATTGGCTGCTGACGCGTTAGCGCCAATTGCGCGCACATGGGGGTGTCTGAGACATGTGGCACCTTAGAAGCTGGACGTTTTTGTATTTGATCTGGATTCGTGCAATTTGGCGAATAATTTAAGGAATTTACAAACTCCCAATACGGTGAGCATGTTATACATGCATAATGGGGGAGATGGTTGCATATAGCCTAAGGCCACCCCTGGTTAAATATTGGGGGTGGGCGATATCCCCCAACCCACCTACGCGGGATTTACGCCTATACTTTTAAAAACGCTGGTGCCAGGTCAATAAATGTATAATCCTGAAAACCCAAGGTAATAAACATAATTATGATGAAGTGCTCATGACATGAGGCTGGGAGTGCAGAGTCCCGATTCCACACCGTCGTATCTAGTACTAGTAGTAAGATAAAAGCCTCGGTCATTATATGGATATAATATAAGTTTGTCTGAGTCGTATTAATTCTCTTTGTACCATTATTACAAAGCCTGTTTTTGCTATCTACTGAAGACGACGAAACATACATACCTGTTTGTGCTACCTACTGAAGACGACGAAACATACATACCCTGTTTATGCTATCTGTTTATGCTAGCCTTTATAGCTCATTCATTGTACGATGGATGGACGGATCATGGATGGATGAATGGATGGGATGGGAGCAGTGGCGCAGCTATTTTTTTATGAGACGGGGGGTGGGGGGGGGGGGGGAGAGAAATAAAGTGCATCGACATAAACGTTACCAATTACACAGATGTGCGCGATTCTTTGGGGGTGGAGCACATGCGCGCGTAACGCACGAATTGCTATCTTTGTACGCAGGATATTATAGAGCGTCCTTGCTTTGTAGGCCTACTATGTATTTGACCGTCATAATTCCACGATACTCCTAAAATGAACCGACAGTGCCAATCTAAACCGACATGTCAACAGACAGCCTCAAATATTAGTGGGCAGCGCACCCTTCACTGAAAACCTAAACTGGTCATCCTGACTAACTTAAAGTTAGCCTCAGATGGTTTCCATCTTGACTAGCTTAAGCATTGCTGGACTAGCTTTACGTTAGTCGCTCGACTTGACTAGCTTGATGTTAGTCCGTCCTAAGCTGGACTAGTTTACGCTAGATGCTCGACTAGCTTTAAAAGTTAGTCCAGGCTCGGATGGTGTCCATCTTGACTATAGCTTTTAGAGCTCCCTAGCCTAGTCCAGTATTGCTGGACTAGCTTTATTGCTGGACTAGCTTTACGGTCGCTCGACTAGCTTTTATTCTTTGACCATTACCTGGTTGCAATAATGTTAGCAGAATATGATATCAGAGGTGTTTTAATCCGATAATTGCAATTTTGCGACGGACAGAGAATATCAATCTATAAATAATCTATTCTAGTTTAAATATTACTCGGTGAGTGAGTGACATGAGAATTGGATAAATCACTCTCTATAGAGTGATTTTCCATTGTTTTAGAATGAAAATAATTTCACTCCCGTGTTAGAGTATATTACTTGTTCTCACTCTTTTACATATTACTATTAGAGAGTATAGTCAGCATGAAGAAGATTTAGTGATGGGGTTAGTGATAAGTCCATCTGTATTATATATAAATTAAAGCTGATAAAGAACATTAAATTGCATCTTGATTTTTTCAAGAGGATGTTTTAAGTTCGCTGGAAGGGTCGGCGGCAGAATGTTTTTAAAAGTTGGGGGCGGGGGGGGGGGGGGCGTATATCATCATGTAAGCGCAGCGAGTGGAGCGAGAACATTTTGAATGCCATTTCAGACCTCAATATATTTTTGTCAGACATTTTAATATTTCTAAGCCATGATTTAGACCTCATTATTAACTCATTTGATAAAATATGAGTGTTTAGATGGGCCGCGTAAGCCAAAAGGCAGGGGTTGTAGGGCCTATATACCCCAAATCATAAAGTGGGGAGGGGAAATGCGCATCCCCCAGTCAGCTCAAGCCCCATCCCATTATGTCCCCAAACAATCGAAAATTTTGAATTTTATTGTCAATATACTCAAAATTGGTCTGAAATGTCTAATTTAGAACAATTAGGCCATTAGGGGAATATGGGGCAACTGGACCGGGGGGGGGGGGGCAAGTGGTCCGAAATGAAGGATTTTGTAATTGTATGGGCATACTGCTTTCTTTCGAACAATACGACTTTTGTTGATACTTGACATATATCTTTACCTTCTACAATCCAAAACATTTGGAACTTCAGGGTATACATGTGATTTTTCTCCATATCTTTGAAGCTAACTCCTTGAGTGACTGATTGAAAATTCACAGATAGTATGGGCGATATATGAAGATGGGGTTTAGATCACGTTTAATGTACTTTATATTTGACAGATATGCAACAGTAAATATATACATGCAGTACAGTCGTCTTAAGATACTAGGTGCATATTGCATTTGATGGGTGCTATATTGTAGTGTGCTTAGGGACTTTCCGAAATATGATTAAAACCATAGGTTGTGGTTGAAATGACCGTAAAATGGCGCATATTGCTAATTTGGGACATTGGTGGTTTGGATTTCCGATCAATATTATCATTTAAAGAATGCTTCAACTTAAATCATTATCACGGGTATTCATTTGGTAGAGTTATTAGTTCATGAATTTGCAAATAACAAAGTACACCATTTCTTACTTATCTAAAGACACTCGTCTACTTGTAGGACTCGAACGCCGTAATATTTGCGAATTCAAAGATACTCACTGGCTACAGAAATCTGTGTAATGGCTAAAAACAAAAATGCAGTTTTGCCTTTTTTCTGAAATGTATTGGAATTATTGATTATTATGACAAATGGTGGTATGTTTTAAAACATTTTGGCGTAAAATGTATTACGTCACAGGCGTGTTTTAATAACGTTTCATCTCGACAAAGTGCTACGTCATTTGTTGGGGTAAGTGGTCCGAAGGGGTGTGGGGCAACTGGACCGCCTGCAAAAACTTAATCAAAATTGTAAAATTCATTTTGAAAATGAGTTGTTAGTGTCAATACACTCTAAGAAAAAAAGGGTTCTAGCGGGGGTTCTTGAAATGGCAAATGGTTCTTGGCAGAACCATGTTTCTCTAAAGAACCTTTAAAGGTTCTAAAAAGGTTTGTTAGGGGTTCTTTAACACCGCAAAAAGGTTCTATGTAGTGAGATGGTTCCAGAAAGAACCCTTATTTGGGGGGGGGGGGGGAATTTGCATACGTGCATCTTAATAAATGAGTTCGCAATGTAATAATTGTTTTGTAACCCTGTTAATAAATGGTACTGTGTAAAAAATTACAAATATTTACTTTCTACTTTATTTCTTTATTGATATGATTATAACCAAGTATAATCAATGACTTAAGACTTTGACTTGCTGACTTTTATTAATTTAACACCATTGATTCTGTATTTTGTAATTATCTAGTCAGATTCACAGTCAGTTTGTTCATCATTTAATAGAACCTTAAGGGTTCGGCATACATGCCAAAACTGAAGAACCTTTTTAGGTTCTTTCAAGAACCCTTTCAGAGGGTTCTTGATAGAACCATGAGGGTTCTAAATAGAGGACAAATCTGAAGAACCATTTAAGGTTCTATTTATAACCCTTTTTTGGGGCTATTTGAAGAACCCTACATGAATGGTTCCTCAAGGAACCATGAGGGTTCTAAATAGAGGACAAATCTGAAGAACCATTTAAGGTTCTTTTAAGAACCTTTCTTAGGGGTTCTTTGAAGAACCATTAAAAATGGTTCTCAGGGGGAACCCTCGAGGGTTCTAAATAGAGGACAAGCTGAAGAACCTTTTAAGGTTCTAAGTCGCACCTTTTTTTCTGAGAGTGTAAAACATGACTCGGTATTGAAATGTGAATAGAATATGAAATAATTCACATTCTTTCAAGTTCTTAGACATTTTGGGGCATTTCGGGTCTAATACCACTATTTCTGATATTGAAGGATGACAATTGCGTTCGAACAGCAAAATACTTTTCACTGAACCGCGATTTGCAAAATCCTGTGGATCACGTTCTTTTTTGTATGTGCTGCACCTCGCTTATGGAATAAGCTTCCGGAGTATGTAAAAACTGCAAAATCTGTGGATTCATTCAAAACATTGTTAAAGACTTGAATGATGAAATCTGAGAGCGATTTCTTTGATTAATGTTTTTGTGAATTTTTTATGTTCTTGATGTGTAGGCCTATGTTATTATTTGTGGCGTTGTTCACATTGTGAGTGGGGATTGTCATTAGTTCAACCATGTCAACGCTACCATTTTTGTTGTTGTGTTGAAGTGATGACGGTTTTCCTTCATTCAGATTTGTGTACTAATTTTGTTTTGCAATGTTGTGTCGATGCGCCTGGAGAAACAATTTTGTTGAATGTTGGCGCATTATAAGCTGCCATTATTATTATTATTATTATTTATATGACATAAAATTGCTTTAGAATGGTTTAAAACCTCGGTATTATGAATTACATCTTTATTATATTTTGAATGGTGTCTGTAAAGGTATTTACTATGACGAAATATCATGATTTATGTATTTTATCCACTGCTTTTTGTGTATATCAACCGTTGGGTCATCATTGTCATATTGACTAACTTCCCCTGTAACATGAAAAGCTGGCTAAATATCAAGATGGTTTATTATAAGTACTAAATGATGATTATATGAAGTAAATAAAATCATTAAAGAAAGGGTTATATATAGACAAATGTATGGGGCGTCTGAATATCACAACCATATAACCATTTAACTAGGTTCATACCGTTTTATCTAATAAACGTGCAGTCGCTTGCTTTGTACACCATTAGTATAGGCCTATTACTGCTTTTTACACGTTAACCACGAAAACTGTATAAAACATGGGTTTCATGAGACCTGTATCATTTTTACACGTTAAATAATATGGAAATGAGTTTGTAAAGAAAATACTGCTTAGTTACCGTGTTGTCAATCAATGATTTCTGTGTATTCTAACCGTTGGAACATATAGGACCAGTTGCCCCAACGATGGGGTAACTGGACCGTGCCAAGTAAAGTTTTTAGTTAGTGGTAATTGGCCTTTTGTTTGGATATTTTTTAACATTGATTATATGTTATATGTAAACAGTTACATGGGTGATATTTTCATAGCAATTCCATAAATATTTACACGAGCTTTAAGCTTTTATATCATGAAATATGCTTAACCGGTCCAGTTGCCCCATCCTCCCCTAATCATTTCAGGCAATTTTTACAATAAAAGCCAAAATCGGACGTTTGCTCATATGGGATGGATGGTGGAAGGGTAGATGGAGAGGTGCGTGAGTAGTGGGTGAGAGGGTGATGTCCCGGGGTGATGTATGGCACATACACGAGTGAAATTTAAAAAAAATTAAAAAAACCGGGCAAACCAATTGCCACTGCCAGTGTGATTCGGATCATTGGCGCTGACGGTACAGTTAATCTGGATATTTTGCAGACAATCGGGACAAATCGAAAGCATATCGGGACTTTAAATGCTTTCATTAACAGGGTGCATGCATATTATGCGCATCTTCGAAAAACGAAAAAGCACACGCCGCTTCATGATAGTATCCTTCAGTTTACATTTAATACCACTACTGATAACTCATTACATAATATATGTGATGCAATTTTTACCGCCCATTAATGCAGAATTGATCAAACTCCAAACAATGTTGATAGAATACATTTGGAGTCTAATGGTGGTGCCATTGTCCATTATTATTCGTCTGAGCGGCATAATTGCTATGTTTGTTTGTCTCTCACTTATCATTCTGCATGGAACTCTGCGATTCGTTAACATCCCAAAACCCCAATAGATAATAATAATAATTGGGTTTTTTACGAGTGTGTGCTCATCATAATTATAACCACTATTTGCACTGAATGCAGTGGTATTTTTTTTTATGAACAAATACCGGTAAGTTGTCAGAAAACAATAAGTATTTAGTGGCATTTTAATTTCACTAATTTGAATCATCTTGCTATGTTAACCTATGTATAAAATCTTAATTAGCGGCATTTTATGTAGCGAATTACAGGTCCTAGCGAAATAAGCGAAATCAAAATCATCCACCGGCACAAGTGATCATTTGCAGCATCCATTGTAGCTGTTGTTTACAACGGTTTACTCTTTCCCGTTATTTGAATTTATTTGCATTTAAAGAGACACAAACATACACAGTGGTGTCACATACATTTCAGGTTTTGTTTTTGATTTTGTATATACACCACTGACACCGTACACAATATTAATCTATAACTGAAACACCCTGTATGTTTACAAATGACCTTGAATCCCGATTAGCTCTAATCGAGTATATCCAGCATGCTCTGCGAGTTACAGACCAAAGCACGCGGCGCACGCGCAGTTATGTGCTTTTGTTAGGGTTTGAAGAGAGCACATGGCGCGAGCTGTGTCGAGATAGGGGTACATTCACGACAAGTCCTGCTGATTCCATGCTGAACAGCCAACTTTACTAAGGATTTTATATCTTCTATGTCTTCTTGATTCCTATCGTGCAACCCTTGGATTCGAAACCATGGGGATTTCAGATTTCTTGGATTATATCGAACGCGACTACCCGCAGGCTTTACAGCAGGTAGATCTGGGGCAGTTGGCCCGCAAGCGCCTCACCGGACCTGGCCGGAGAGGCCGGGCATTAGTGGGGCAAGATCCCCTGTACCTGGTCATTGATGCCGAAAGTTGCCTTCACCGTCTTTATGGAGGGAGTTTTACCGACTGGGTATGCGGCGGACAGTGGAATAACATGTTCCATTTCGTGGACAATCTTGCCCGAACAGCGCGGGGCAACAACATCAAATTGATTGTGTATTTCAATGGGAGTTTGGAGCGAGCACGTATACAAGATTGGATTAAATACCAATCGAGCGCCCGGATAACAGCCCTGCAAGTGCTTCACCACGTACATGTGAAGGGGACACCGCCTCCTAAGGTTCTATTTACCCCTCCCGTGTGTCTAGGTGAGTGTTGTTTATACCCCAGCTTTAATTTTGCCCTGACAAGCTATGCACTACCCCCTTTGTTATGATACCAAAAGCTAAGGCAGCTGTGTATATGTGATGTATACACTCGTCCTTTGTGTCATTCGCGGGGAGCTTTTTGTTTGCGTTTTGACAACAACACACACGTGCTTTTGCTGCTGGCCTTGGCCCACGATCTTTGACCGATTTTTACTCGGCAATCTTGACATTCTATAAAATCCAGTGCAAATCATGGAGAAGTTCTCAAACTAGTAAATCTTGTATTTCCTGTACCAAGGGACCGTCACCACTGTGCAGTTTTGATAGCCCGTCCAAGTGCACACTGATAAGTCCCAGGGTTGACAGTGACATAGACCGCAGCGTAACACATCACACATGACATACAGAGGAAACAATTGCTTGCGGTTTTCTAGAGCCGCGTAATTATCATTGATGAATGTCCGTCAATAGGATTGTGGAAATCTGATCATGACTTCGGGTGTGTTATGGTAATTGGCTTTTTGTGCTTTTGGCTTTTCGGAGGAGCTTGATGAATGAGCAGTGACATTGTTGAGTAGAGCTTGTGGATGTATCAAATCAATGTAAATTGGGCCAGCTTGTATTGTGGTTTAGCAAACATACCTTATATTTACACCTCTGTCAAAAGGTATTGATTGGTATTGACTTTTGACAATATTGTGTTAATGGATTGGATTAAGGTCAATGACACTGTCAAGTGTTCTCTCAAGTGACAGCTCATCCTCATAATCCTCTTTGGGAATATGTTTTCCAATGTTTTGATTTTGATTTATGACAGGTTGAAATATGCTTTATATAGGCCTAATAGGCTACAGTAGACTGAAGTAGTAGGCCTATTATTAAGTCAATGTTTATCATTGTACCATTCCAACAGGCATTTTTCCAATTTTAATAATACCTACGTCATGAATTTTGTGAAATTGCTAATCCCTTAAATTGAGCTCATCCCTTTGATTTTGAAGTTGTTTTTATTGTTTGTCCTATTTTTCTAAAAAGACCTATCAAATCATGATCACTGATCGATTTATGGGGTCATCCATCCAACAGTCCCATCTGAAGACTATGGAAATGGAATTGCGTAAACCAAAGACAAAATATTGTATCCAATCATCCAATGAATCAATTTTAGATGTAAAATGAAGACGATTATATGTACTTAGACTTTTTACCTGTTTTGAGCTCTATGCTAAAGTGTGTTCCCACATCTGACACCATTTGGGATTTTTTTCTGGTTTAATAAAGCATGGTCCTAATTTTGAATTACTTCTAAGTGACTGATAGCAAGTAGAGGCCTATGTACCGTAACAAATTATCCCTATTATTTAAGCGCCCATATACCCTTATAAGCGCCAACCCCTTTTTTCTCAATGACTACCAACAAACAATCCCTTAAAAGCGCCCACCTTTTCAATGTAGCACTGTACAACATTTTTCGCCACGCTCTCCCCGATAGAGCTGCCATCTTTGTTTTTATTCATGGCTTAAATGCAACATCGCGCATGCTCAAAACTACCGAGAATAAGCTTGTCGGAACATTGACGTCATGTAATGTGGCC
Source organism: Ophiura sarsii (assembly GCA_035610835.1). Lineage (NCBI taxonomy): Eukaryota > Metazoa > Echinodermata > Ophiuroidea > Amphilepidida > Ophiuridae > Ophiura > Ophiura sarsii. The sequence continues at coordinate 34,505,806 of CM069445.1, forward strand.
ACAGTGAGACCACTGCGACACCGCAATGTTGATTATCCCCAAAATTGTAACCAATTTACTTTTCGATCGCACCTTGTTTTCCGCTAGTGCAACCTCGCCGAATTCGACAGTGTTTACGATAAATGAGTTTGAACATTTAGTCTGGGCAGCGCAGCGCTCATGGTCTGGTGGTCGTGTCAGTCACCCCAGCGACCCGAGTTCAATACCTGTGGGGCGGCGGACATAATTATTTTAGTCCCCACCCCTAAAATTAGATCATGTTTGTTTGCATAAACAATACCTGATGGAATTCTCTCCCTGATGCCACCCTGACCTCGCCATCCAATTGGGGTATTCAAGGGTGCAGTTTCAAGGTTCATCTAAGTACACCCTGATTTTTACTCGCACCTGTATTTATATCTTCACATACATCAATGATTCTGCACATAATTATTATGTATTCACAATTCATCTGCGATACTTCCTGACTTATGGATCCTGCTGATTATTGATGTAGAAGTAGAAGAAGAAGCATAACTCCTCACACAATTAGACGTTTTGAGAAATTGAAATGTTTATGAAAAGAGAAAACACTTGGTTACACATAGCAGGTTTTTCCTCTTCAATATCATGTTTACTAATTTATTTTCCCCACGTCAGTCACATTTCCCCAAAATGATGTTTTCAGAAAAATTGGCACTATTCATACAAGAAAGTTACAAAAATTTGATTAAGTTTGTGCACAAATCAAATGGAGTTAATCTAAAGGTTATCGTAAATCATGTTGTAGAATAGAATGGATTCTTGCAGATTTACACAAAATTCTAACCCTGAACTTTAGAACTCGGTGGCTGTTGGCTTATTCTACAGTGAGTGACATTGGAATGGAGATTTAGCAGGCAAAACGATGGCAACCCTGTACCCAGCCAACTCGGTCCCCACCCAACGACACTGAAGAGTGCCAACAGAGACCGATTGCTGTCAGGGCTCAAATTAATCAAAGGCATCGAAGGCAATTGCCCTAGCTAGTTGCCTTGGTGCCTTCAATTTCTGGCTATTTTCACTTCATTCAAAAGTACATAATGGCCTTGGATAAAGTTGGTGGTGCCCCTTTCAAAATGCCTTAAATTGCCTGCCCTTTTCATTTCTTATTTTGAGGCCTGATTGCTGTTCAACTATAATTGTATAGACCTTTTTTTCAGTGCCTATTGCCAAAGACCCTTTTGGTTGTTAGCAGGGTTCTAAAGCCAGGACCATTTTAGTGCCGGGTAAATTTACTGACGGCGAACGGAGAAAGAGTAGCGAACGAAGTGCAGTGGATCCAGAGGCCTTCTTAATGTCTTTTAGGGTTTTTAATGCACTTTGAGGGTTCCTGCCACATAATTTCTTGTTTAATGAGGCAGTTTAATGATTTTATCCATAAATTGTTAAAAGATTTAAAATTATTATTATTATTATTATTTTATATTTTTTAAATTTAAAAAAAAAATAAAACTTTTTTTTAGAGCGCTGGGCGGATAGTGTCATTGCCGGGCGGTGCCGCCCACCGTAGCTAGAACCCTGGTTGTTAGTTGTTACACTTCTGGCATCGACCAAAAACTTCAACTGTAAAATGTTGTGGCTAAATTAGTAAGTTTCTTCCCATCAAAGCATATTGATTAACACAAAATAGGAGGAGAAACTGGGTGCTCAGAGCCAGTTGCCGGGTCAGAAATTCTAGGAGAATCAGCTCCAATTGCATAAAGATTCCTGGTAAAGCTGCGAGAATCCAAGATGAGTCTCATGGATAGTATCTGTCTAACACACTATTTTAATGGAGGAGAATCCATCCATAGATTTTCATTCTCACAAAATCCTTTGCAAGAATCTAAATGGATTCTTGCAACATTTGATGAATTTCTGACCCTGAGTTGGCATTATAAAGTAAGTTTGGGAACACATAGAACATGTTTCTACTGGGGCAAGAAAATTAACGCTATTTTATATTACTTAATAAGATCTGTATTATACCGGAAATGTGAAGATTACCTAACATAGTCCGTACTACACACATTATAATGTGAGGGTTGCCAGAAATAAAATAATTGACAAAGCGTCTGTGCATACATTGGAAGATGACATGAGTGACGATGACGAAAATCCCTAGTTTTTAGGTGTATTACATAAAATAATGAAGCATGAACCTACATGGACAGCATGCAACACCGATCGACCATGTACACATACAAACAAACAAATTTAAGTTTAATTCAAGTTCGGGAAGTACATGTAGGGTATTTCATTACAAAATGATGCGTATGGTTAGAAGCTTCGGGACTGAGGATGAAAGTTTTGCAAATATTAGGAAGAATATCATTGATCCATAAAGACCATCAATAAAACCATCAGCATGCATGATTGCCATTTGACAAGCCCACATGGCATAGCTATAGCATATACATCGAGGGTTGAGCACCCGAAGGCTGTAGCTCAAAAAATGCTATTCTGAGATAGTCAACTTTCAAATATTCGGGACTCATTACAATACACTGCAGCACCCAACTTATAACTCTAGTATTTTAGTCAAATTAAGAGTGTTTATGAGTTATCTCTTTATGGTTCTGAAAATCTAGGTTATATGGATTATTTTGGTACCAAAATCTCATTTTGCCCAAAAGTTGAGTGACGGCCTTCTGGCGCTCAACCCTTGACATGTATAATGTGACCCATCACGTCGAAACAGACCAGCTGTGTGCAAAGCTTATTTGCAGAAAAGAACAAAAGAAGGTAAGAAAATATAAGGAAAATAAAAAGAATTTAATACCTCTCCAGCTGCACAAAGTCTTGTTTATTATCAATTTCAATAAGTTAGGTGTCATTCTAAAGCTAAAAACAAGGTTTGTAACATGAAATTATAATCTCAATTTCCTTTTTGGAGACGACTGGTGTGTTTTGATATGATGGGTCACATTATGACTCCCATTATTTATGGCAAGACATCACATATTATTCATGAAAGTGACATCTTGTTAGAAGTTGAATGAGAATCTTGCAGTCTATTCAAAATACAGGGAGGGGTGGGGGCGCCTTGGCCATTTTTCACAAAATAGTCCCTGTGAACAATTTACACAAATATGGGCTACTTTTTACTTTATCTTGGCTTGTCAGATTTGTGTTTCAACTTGTTTTTAGACTGTATACAAGATAATGCAACTGATGGGGGATCCAATTGGAAATTCTACTCTCCTAACATTATTTACTGTGCACAAAACCAATGATAAAACGCTAAGATTAAGAATGTCTCCACAAAATCCACATCGATGTGTGTATCATGTTCTTCCCCATGAATTGGAATAAATATGGGTAGGCTACACTCGTCACCCCCTGGTCCCTGTTGGTTCGAGAGATGATCAAGAAAGGGACAGGAGCCTCAAACATTACAACAAGCACTAGTTGTGAACAAAGAGAAATTTGAAATAGTTCCATGTAGGCCTAGAGGGGGTTTGTCCTAATTTCAAGACTACCAGTGCATGTATATTTACCAGTTGGCCTATTTGTTATTGTTGGCCTCACAAAGCATCATGCAGTGTTTGTTACAGTACATGCATGCATCATTGCAACATGATGATGGTGGAGATTGTCGGAGGAGGTCATAGGTCAAATATTGATGTAATGTGCAGATAATGTGTTCATTGTGGGAGTGCATGGGACCTGTATTATATTGTTGCTGTTTTGAAAACCTCATACAATGTATCTCCATCCGGCCCTTCAGCATGTATGAAGTAATACTTCCTATATATGACCTATGGGCAGTCTGCCCCAAACATGTTCAAGGGCCAAAACACATCAAAATCTTGTAAGGGTCCATGCCTTTTTACAAAATAGAGGAAAGCTTGGGGAAAGAGCGAGCAAAGAGCGCTCCTTTTTAAATAGAGGTGGGCTAGTAGTAGTATAGAGGATAATATTGAGGTCATAGTTTCAGATCATTTCAAACACCGAATGAATTAATGACATGATCCACGCTGATCCCATGTTTGGAAATAAAATCGAAAAAGCCATGGTGCTCCGGCCAAAAATGCTTGAAATGGCAGCTATTTTGGCAAAAACAGTACTTTGATCATTACCCAATCATATTTGGTCTAATTTATTTGGTGACAATACCCATGTTTTAGGGTACAGAATGTTATTCTATTTCTACTCTGGTTTCGTCTCATTTAACCCATTTGTTTTCTTGTAATTAGCTGATTTTGGTCGAATGTGGACTGTGGGGGCGCTTCACAAAAAAGTAGCTATCTCATCAGTCAACATTTTAAGATTGTTTATATAAACATATATTAGAAGATTTGGGCATGTTACCTCATTTCATTATGCTATGGTATCCATATTAAAATCACAAAACACTTTGAAAACATTCCCATAGGATAGTACAGGGGTCCACAAACTTTTATTTCATTAGTGTGTGATTCAATGGGGGTGGGGTGGGGCAATTCAATCATATTCAATATGGTGATATGGCTTCAAAACAACAAATGGTTTAAATTACTCAGATTTTTATGAAATGCTTAAAAGCTACATTGTATCATGTTTCAACTTTAAAATTTGAAATGTTTCACTGTGAAAGGTATTTTTTGAACAGTGCCCTTACTGGGCAATTTTAATTTTACACAAAAAAATGCCTTTTTCAGGAAAACGAAACATTGACATGAGATAAAAAAACTGCATCAGATTATTCAGTTTCCCCAGTTCCCCACCAAAATCAAATTGATTGGACCAAAAAGTAGCTATCTCATCAGTCAACCTTTTAAGATTGTTTAAATAAACATTGAATATTTGAGCATGTTACCTCATTTCATTGTGTCATGGTATCCATATTAAAATCACAAAACACTTCGAAAACATACCCATAGGATAGTACAGGGGTCCACAAACTTTTATTTCATTAGTGTGTGATTCAATGGGGGTGGGGTGGGGCAATTCAATCATATTCAAAATGGTGATATGGCTTCAAAACAACAAATGGTTTAAATTACTCAGATTTTTATGAAATGCTTAAAAGCTACATTGTATCATGTTTCAACTTTAAAATTTGAAATGTTTCACTGTGAAAGGTATTTTTTGAACAGTGCCCTTACTGGGCAATTTTAATTTTACACAAAAAAATGCCTTTTTCAGGAAAACGAAACATTGACATGAGATAAAAAAAACTGCATCAGATTATTCAGTTTCCCCAGTTCCCCACCAAAATCAAATTGATTGGACCAAAAATTATTACTGAGTTATGATCAAAATACTGTTTTGTTCGAAATGATCTGAGGTTATAGCTCTAATTATAGCCCACCTCTATTTGAATCCAAGCTTTCATAAAATGTCAAATCAATAGGCAACCATTCAAGTAAAATTACCCAAAAGATCCTTTTCTACAAGTGGTGAACCACAGCCATTTCAAGTGGCTAGTTGTATGGTTACAACTTACAATCAATTAGGCCCAACAATACAGACATGATCTGATTTGCATCACTGAACATATCATAAAACCTGGCGCTTATCTGTGGGGTGTTAATCAGTAAATCACCGATCCTTTTCACTCTGAAGTTAACGATAGAAAAAAGGAGCGAGCTTTCCCCCATGCTTTCCTTGAGCTTTCCTCTATTTGTAAAATAGGCAAGGCCCCTAAAATGCTCTTGCACCTAAACATGTATACCGCAACATGTCCAGCGTTCAGGCCTAAAAAAAAGTTTGATTGGCGTAACCCGACCGACCCTAAATACATCGCCGACCCTGGATATTTTTTATTATTTTGAGGGGGAAAAAAAATATAATAATAATAGTAATATATATATAAATATATATTTATAAAAATTGAACAAAGTATTAAAGTTTTTTGACTGTTTGCTTTCATTTTCGGCTATTTTAAGTCCCCATCGAAATGATATATTGTTGAACACAACGATACATGTTTAAAGAAAAAAATAATTTTTGCCGTCTCTTCATTTGTGTGTACTGCTGTCTTTTAAGTGTTCAAAAGTAGGTGATTTAAAAATTAATAAAAAAAAAAAAAATCCCGACCGACCTACCCTATTTGTTTTGGTCATGTTACGCCAATCACACTTCTTTTTTTTTAGGCCTCAGAATAGCGTTAAAGCACCAAAATGACCACTTTTCCTGGCAGATAACCATTTTTTCTTGCTGATTATCCAAAATAACTGAAGCAATTGCGGATAACAACAAATAGTGGCGGATAACCAAAATCTTCTGCTGGTTTATCCGTTGGATAACCAGTTTGTTTTTCTTATTTTGAATGCTGAACACGTTCTATCACACGTCAAGCGATCTTTACAGATAAGTGACCATGATTGTGGGGGTCTTAAATGGAAATTAGTTTGTTCGACGGACTAAAATAGTGTTTTGAGCTGCCTGTAGAGAAAAAGGGGGATAAGATACACTTGTTTTGAGGCAATTTTTGGGTTATTTGGACTAAAGTCACCCCAAGTACTAATTTCCAGCTTTACATCTTATTCCAATGCTCCTCAAATAGGCATTTAAAAAAACGTGACATATTTAATGACGCGAATCGTGCCACTTGAAGGGGAGGTACCTTTCCAACTTTGAAGGGCCATAATTCCAAAACGACTTGGAGTTGGAATTTTAAATTTTGCATTTTTTTTCGATATTTTCTTTCTGGAGCCTACTTTAGACGCTTGCCAACTATCGATTAAATGAGGAAGGGCTCTATCATTGCTTGTGGTTTCAACATGTGACTGTACAATACAAATATGTGACTATCAACCATGATTGTGGGGGTCTTAAAATGGAAATTGTAGAGAGAAAGGGGGATAAGATACACTTGTTTTGAGGCAAATTTTGGGTTATTTGGATTATAGTCACCCTTTGCAGCTTTGCATCTTATTTCAAAGGTCCTCTTATAGGCAATTATAAATAAAAAATATTCAACGACACGAATAGCGTCAACTTGAAGTGGAGGTACCCTCCAAACTTTAAAGACCCATAATTCAGAAACGACTTGGATTTAGAATTTTATATTTTGCATGTGTTCATTATACCTATATAGATGTATAAGAAAGGAATTTCAGCCAAATCTGAGAGGTGACCCGTACGGGCGGTACCACCATTGGTTGATTTGACACGGAATGACCCCATTTTCAGCCCTGGAAAGTAAATTCTGTGACTTAAAATTGTACATTTTCATATATAAGAGAAGGTTCTTCCTTGAAATGGAAGCAATTGTCTGTTTAGAAATAGTTACAATATATACCATTCAGCTGTGACTTTATTTACTCAAGCATTGTCCCCCTCCCCATATTTTGTGCATGTACATCCGATAAGTATACACTCTGTCTACTCTGTCTGGATGGCTAAAACATAACTACCACAGTGTTTCAGTGGCGATGGACCACAAGAACGGAGGGGTTAAACAGGAGGCCAACAAAATTTGGTCCGTGGCCCTCAAGGTCAAGGATTGAACCCGGGTCGCGGGACTGGCAAGTGAGCTAGTCAACCACCACAGGCGCTGAGCTCACCAAGCTAAATGGTCAGTGACGATTAAATCCAGGGGTATTGCTGCATGAGATAGAACTGGTGTGCACAGTCCACACACGCAAACAGGGGTTCTGCTGGCCTAATGATTTTGTATGCCATTTGTGGGGTTAGGGTTTATTGATTGGTTGGTAGAATTTCAAAGTTCAGCAGGTGTATGTGCTAAATTAAACCAAACCTAATCAAAAGTCAGGGGTAGAATTTCGGCGCGAATCCGCGAAACGATTCAGGTGAAGATTCGCGGAAAAACACTACACGCACATTTTTTTACTTTTTTTTTTTATAAGCCCAAAACAGGACCTTAGATGACTGGTATTTGACCCTTAGTCAACAAACATGCCGAATTTGGAAGTTGTGCAAGCTTATAGCCTTATTCTTGATATTATTTCCATTCATTTCGCAAAAATCCATGGATTCTCAAAATTTGCAAGAATCCAGATTCTCGCAAAATCCTTCGGCGAGAATCCATTTGGATTCTCGCGGCTCGTAACGAAATTCTACCCCTGAAAAGTGGAAAGAAACCCAAATCTGTTCTTAAAAAAACTAACCAAGTAGGTTCTGTTGGACCCCAAAAGAACAAATACCGTGACAGTGGGTGAGAGTCTTAATTATAACATGATAACCCAATGATACATTGGATGGGTTTGGTGTACCACAGATAGATAGATGTTCACTACTGTTCTGTAACTAAAAAGTAACTGACCAGGTAATAAATGTGCTCATAACTCTAAAAATATGGTTCCTACCTTAAAATATTAAGTTTCAAAAATAATTTCTCCTCTTCAATCAGAGACAGTGTCTGCGAAGATCGGTTTTTAAGAACGCTACACCGAGAAGACTGAGACAAAAGTGCCGCTTTCATTTTTGCACTTTGGTTTTGTACACGCAGGATAGTGTGACTGTGACAGGTATGCTACTCGGTGTAACTGTTTACAAAAATATTAATTTACAAAAATAATTTCTCCTTTTCAATAAGGTTTATCGCAAATAGGTAAAAATCAATTGATTATTCTTTTCTGATGCAATGTGGGATTGCGAAGTGTACAAATTCTCATACAATGCATCAGAAAAGGACAATCAATTGATTTTTACCTATTTGTGTTAAACCTTATCAGAGACATTGCCCGCGAAGATAGGTTTTTAAGAACGCTACATCGAGAAGACCGAGACAAAAGTGCCGTTTTCATTTTTGCACTTTGGTTTTGAACATGCAAGATAGTGTGACAGGTATGTACAAGTATGTGTATGGGCTGTATTGATCAATGAAGAATCCCCATTCCTCATCTTACTATCGACCGGTGAGTTGTGGCTTCCAATTGATCAATAATAATCTGCCTATTACTATACGGAGGCTGGGTGGAGAAGAATCAATGCTAAAATTGAATAATATAGGACTTTTTTTTGGTTTTGAAAGAGAATATATTTCTTGACAAATTTAGAAATTAATATTTGTACATAGGGAGTTGTAGATTTGGACTTCAGAGCATATTTATTACCAAGTAAGTTACTTTGTTAACTGAATAACAAAACTATTACACCCTACAATATGTAGGCAGTAGGCTTGCATTGTGCAAATTGCAATGCATCATGTATTTGCCGGCTTTGTTCAACACTTCTTTCTGTTGGTCTGAAATTTCTGTGACTGTGCACATGTACAGCCGTACTTTGAAAGTAGACCAATGATTGGAAAATTCCAAATTTGGAAATAAGACGGAGATGCCAGATCTGATTGCAGAATTGGGGCTGTGGTGACCTCTGCTAAGGTCATGTTTATAGTGGTGGCCTTGGGAGAGAGAGAGAGAATGGATGTGTATTTTACAATGTACATGTACCTATGTGCCTAAGAAGCGATATGATGGTTGGTTGGTGCGTGCATGAACAAGGTGTTGGTATGGATTGGGCGATTGAAACTATGTGTAAATTTATGCTACTGGTTCAACTGTTTACAATTTAACTTGTATGGGGTACAGCACTAAATAAATGTCCCTAGCAAGATTATTTAAAAAAAACATGTTTTTCCCCCCACAGACACAACATTTAAATCTGCCCCCGCCTTTCCCCCTTTTTATCCAACTTCTTTGGCCTTTTTCTCACCCTTCCCATTTTCTTCTCCCTTCTCCCTTTTTTCCTCTTTCCCCATCTTTCTCTCACAACTTCCCCATTATTTCAAATGTTTTGAGTTTTTCGCTAGTTTTCAAGCATCATGTAGGCCTAACCCCCTGGATGTCCCAATGGATAACACATAAAAGGGACAGTTGAAGATTAAAGGAAGGGGGGGGGGATACTCAATTTGTATTAAGGTATACAATGTAGGTAGGTGTGCGGCACAAAGCGTCAAACAATGTAGGTAGGTGTGCGGCACAAAGCGTCAAACATTGGTGCTTTGGTCACAGACAAATGGCAAATTGGACAGACACAGGCTGAAAAAGTAGGCAATACAGAAAGCTTCTTGCAGGGAAATTTGAGCATTTGGAGGGAAATGTTGGCATTTGGAGGGAAATGTTACTCTTTCATTAAGAAATGCATTCCATTTTGGAGGGAAATTTGGAATCGCTTGCCGGGAAAAAAACATTTTTTTCAGGCCATGTGGACAGAGCTCTTCTATGATTTCAAATTCTGGAAATTATCAAACTACTGATGGTCGGGGGGGGGGGGGGGGGGGGGGTATTGGTATTTACAATGATTGAATTGAATTTCATCATATCTTGCAAGAATCCAAATTAATTGATCCAGAATCTGTGTTAAAATTACATGAGGGGCATTGGGTGATTTACCCCTATTTTTACACAAAATAAACCCTCCAGGAACACAATTTTTGACATTTTAAAATGTACGAAATAGCCCCTTTGGTAATAAAAATTCCATTAAAATGGAAAGGTGGCGGTCAAAAGGAAATTTGAATATGAGGCAGATAGAAAGAGCAAAAAAAGCAACATTTGTAAATACGGCTTTTAGTTGCTAAAGTTATGTGGCAGAAGAAGCAATCGCATAGATGATGAAGTTTAAGACCCCTGACAAGAAGCCATAGTATAATTTGGTATTAAAAAAGTGCCAAAGAGTCATTTCGATTCGCTCGTCATTTTGTGGAGGTGAATCTTTGCTCTCTCATTGTTGAAATTTTAACCCCGGTAGGCTCCTCATGAAACAGAATAGGGACAGGGGATTCAGGTTTTAATTAATAATTGATTAATTTGAAGTCGCATAATAATCAAACCGTTTATTTTAGAATTGATTCCCCCAGTAGTCCCATGGATCGGTGAATAATTGATTCTAGTTTGAAACCAGAGAAAGAATCTGAAGTTCATATTATACTGATGTTAAAAACATTTGCTGTGGTTTCAACTTAAATATTTTAGATTGATCATTAATTAAAGTGGTATCTCGAATAGATACTGAAAAGTCATTCCCTGGTCCATTCAATCAGTGATGTATAGTTTAATCAGAGCCATAGTAATAATAGCATCTCTCTGGATTTGATATGCCACAGGAATTGTGTTATGTAGCCCATTATTATGCATACGCTAGTAAGATGCAGCAAGAAATCTTGTAGCCTGATCAGTAAATTTGAAGACATTATCATTACCAGTCTACAATCTGTCAGAGGGCAGGTAAAAAGGCGAGATCCTTACCACTTATCCTGCTCATCAATTCATCAGATACGATCTAAAGGTTCGATGGGACCCGCAAGAACCAGGCTACATAGGCTCTAGCTATCTCTCAGCTCATACATAACAATTCCTCTTCTAAAATCTAATACCCATCCATACTCTAAATGAAACTCTCCCCCCCCCCCCTATGCCATTCCGTTTGACACATGCCTGGGCATGCCCAGGCAAGAGAATTTTTCTTCTGTTTCTTGAGTTTTTGGGCAAAAAGTGGGAACAAGTTTGTGGCGTTGTCAACCGCTAGGATGCCAGGTAGGAAACAGGTGTATCAGTGCATGCCTGTGCATGCAGAAAATCATGCGGGAATGACGCATATACAGGTACGCATCATTAGCGGTGCTCAGCGGTGACTACAGCGCTGTGTTAGCTAAGCATGGCAGGTATACTGCCTGGCTCACGCCTTCCGCTTTTGATCTGCAATTTGGTTTTAAATTTTGTCAGCTTGAGTTGTAATATCGTGTATTAGAAAGCTGATTTAGAGGATGATGACAATTTGGATCAATTTTACGGTTGTCAGTGGTGTGAGTCAGTGATGGGAGGTTTTAAGGTGGATTTTCCAAAGATTTGAACAAATGGGGAAAAAGCCGGCGGTGGCAAGTTTTTCAGGGCATTTTCATTTATTCTTTGCAATCAGGTTTTGCTGAAGATATTGTATAAAATTACATGGTGGTGGTAAATTGAAATGAGAGAAACCATGCCTATGGAATGGGAGTACAGGTGCGATCGTGGGGTTTTGACAGGATTTGATTAGAAGGAGTATAATTAAAGAAATTGAAATATTTGTGTACTACAAAAGCACAGGGAAAAATCAGTTCTTATGTTATATGTCTTGGGGACTATTTCATAAATGAACCACATTGCATTTCTTTTGTTTTCAACAATGACTAAAAAATGACCTTAAATACACACACCGTATGTATGTGTCGACCCAGATTGAACATTCATGTGCTTTAAGAGCAAATAAATGCACCTTAAAATGGGTTTAACCAAACTGGTGATCATCAAAGCATTTTGCATTCAATCATGACTTTATTCAAATTTGCTGGGGGTAAACAATATGAATTATTTAATGCCAATGTTTAAAGCATGAACCACAAAACAATACCACACTATATTCATATGGTATGAAGATTGAAGAATATTCAAATTTAGTTCCCAGTGTGTCCCAAAAGTTCCTCCTTTTTAAAGGAAAAACCCTGTGGTGGAAAAAGTAAGAATGACAAAATGCGGAGAGATAGCAAAAACGGGAATTATTTCAGTACCAAATTTACAATTACAGCTTACAATCTGTTACCAAATGTGACGCATCATGTCAAAAGGTAGGCCTACATCTTGTCGGCAAGGCTTATTTTGACATACAGAGCAAACGAGTTCGTCAAATATAAAGAAAATTTATAGAAAATATACCTTCTGTTCTTCATATTTTCAACAATTACTTCATTGGATAACTTTTGTTATGTATTCTGTCAGGTTTTGTCAAAATCTAGTTTACAAGATGAACTGTTTGACGTGATGCGTCACAAATTACAAAAAGAAGGCTGCATACATAATGTGTTTCTATTGAGAATCCGCATTTTTCCTGGGGAAATTGCTCATGGGATAATATCGGAGAATAGCAGGGAACGGGGTGTTTCTTTTGGTGGCTGTTTTCCGAGGGAAGATACGAAGTTGCGTGTCATTGTTACGTGCCTGCCTTGACGGCTAAAGTTTGTAAGCTCGGGTCGTCTGTAAGGCATTGTGGTTTGACCTCGTTTGTAATCATACATGTACATAATTATGAGTGGTCCTAATGCTCGAAATAATTTAACACAAAAGAATACACAGAAACACCCAGCTTTTTCAGAGGTGTGTAAATTAGTACAAGAAAGGAAGTTAGAGACAGCTAATTATGGCCCTTGCCATCGACGTTGTATGCTTGCATCCGGTCTCTCTACCGCTTGCGCACTGTATCGGAATGGTGAGTTTCTACTAGTGTTCCCCGACTCCGGATAATGTCACCGGTTTTATCTTTCTCGAGCAGGATAAATTCCGGGGGAAATTTTCTCCGCTATAGCCGGAGCATGTCAGTTTTATCAAACCGGATAACGGTTCTCAATAGAAACACACTATATATTATAGTAATCAGTTGCATTTTCATGAAAATATTAGGAGAATATGGTACGATCAATACACATTTTAAAAGTGAAGTAGATTTAGGATGAAGAGAGAGGATAAAGTTCTCTTGATATTGCAGATTTTCTCTTTTCAGTACCATGCTATTGTACAGGGTGAGTCAAAAAACTGCAATAGTGGAAAGAAGCCATTTTGTTTTCAAACCAAAATGAATTTTAAAACTTTTTAAACGCTGCAAGAATGATGTTTTTAAACCTAACTTTGTGTAAAAGAAAATGAAGCTGATCGCATTGTTCGTTTGTCTTTGGTGTCACCCTCTTTGCTGCACAACCAAATTTACATGTTTGTCCACGAGCACAGTGATTTTCAACTGAAATGGCACACATTGCATTTTCATATTTGAATATCCGCCAACAAAAATTTGGAAAATGTCAGTTTGTTATTAAAATTTAGAACATTATAAGCTTTCATAGCATGGGTATGATAAATTGATAACGCTAACTCACATGTAAACAAGAAAGGATGCATCAAATTCCAATAACATCACAATATGTTCTCAAGTTTCCAAATTTGAATGAGAGACACATTTTGCGATCTGATGCATATTTTTGATAACTCGTGGACAAACGTGTGAAATGTGTGCACTGCAGGCGCGTACCGCGGCATGTGAGCCAGGGGGGGCAGAAGTATGTCGTCCCGGTAGTGGCGTAAATTTCCCGGTAAATTTTCGTAAAA
>CM069445.1:34519929-34701651 GCA_035610835.1 Ophiura sarsii
ATCACTGTAAGAGTCACACATATGTTATAAACACTTAATTTAACTGTTAAAAAGAAAATCGGGGAAAAAAAAAATCGGAGCAGCCCTAAATCTCACGAGCGGGTGGTCGAGGACAACATTACAATTTGTTTAACTCCGCCTGCGGCGTCGTTGTTACTTAAAATAATACTATCGTCCGCATTTATGTCAAACAATATCACGGGTACGGCTTAAAAACAATACCTTTATTTTCTAACTGAACATCTTTCTTCTTTCCCAAAACTCTTTTAATAGTTTTAAACAAAATGATTATATGTGTTTATGTCACAGTTAAACAAAAACAGAATACATTTTGCTATTGACTAACCAAAATATGTATTTATAAAAAGCGACCCTAGATTTTGGGTCGGTCGCAAAGAGCACATCAACATATTTACCCCCAGCCTAATGCTTATATGCACGGCAAGTTGACAAGTAGCTCATGAACAGGATTTAAAGATATGTAGAGAAAAAAGGGTGATGAACGACATAGCCAGAGGCGTTCATTTAATCGTTGGAAGTAATGTCCACCGAACTGGAGAAGTGTTTGACCTGAGCATTACTGAGTTGTGTTGAAAGCGTCATTTGCCAAAATGAATAGATTGAGAGGATTGAATAGGGACGGATGGATAGGCTCTCGGGCTGATGATTTTATGAGCAAAAAGATTATTTTTATTATAACATTGAAATTTGTAGTATAAATTGTATAGTAACAAGAAGAGTGTTAAAAACACAATCCTCGGCTAGAGGGGGTTAAGTTTGGATGCAAGCAGAAATAATTGAAGAGTATCATAAAGAAAATTGTGTCATAACAAAACATGCACTTTCAGTCATAGCATAGATCCGAGAAAAACTTGATTTTATTAGTGACTTTAAAATGAGTGGCAGCAATTTAGTCACTTGATTTTTCATCATGATCCTGTGCCTCGTGTGATGTCCCCTTTTGCCTAATATAATATACCGTACTGACCCGTGTATAGTCCCATACTCGATTTAAGTCCCGCCCCCTAATTGATCTCATATCTCAGACTAGGATGGGCACCCGTCTTAAGTCCCAGGGGTAAAAAGAAGTGTACAAGTCAGACTTGTACACTTATTAAGGCTGGGCGCGAGTCCCAGGAAATCGGACTGTTCAGTTAGCAGGGTTGTAGCCAGAGCATTCTGAGTTGCAAGATGCCGTGAAATGTGCCCATTGAGTTGTACACAAACTATATAAGTGGTAAACCACTTTTCGCGGTAATTCTATGTTATTTCACCGATTTCTTCGTAATCATACTGATTTGGACCGTCAAATTTCAGTATGTTAATCAGAAAAATATGATCTTTTTTATAAGATATGAAAATCTCCATATGTTTGAGAAAAATCTGTGTTATGAAAATGTGATCGGGTCATTTACCTTTAAGCTTTTTTTTTTGCTTTTTTTTTTTCTTCAATTATTTTGATGAACAATTTCGGGCACACATGGGCACCCGATTTAAGTCCCACCCCCTAATTTACGTATATTTTGGGGTAAAAAAAGGGTGGGACTATACACACGCGTCAGTACGGTAATATTATTTATAAGGCCAGTACCAGAAATGATATGGATCAAATTGGATTTGGATATTGTAATGCCATTAAGCCAACAATTTCTTTTGTGTTGCCCTCAGCGACCGACTCTAAAATCTCAAAAATCAGGGTCGCAATTTTTTACATATTTTTTTAAGATTTAAATTTGGCCTAAATTGTCAAAATATTAATTTTCTGCTTGAATCACACTTAAAACATGCGTCAAATTGACGTTCATCAATTTTGTCTTCTCACGAACCACTGTCTGTCAGTAATATTTGTCAGCCAAAAAAAAAAAGGCAAATCAACCGACTGCCCAGACTTATAAAAAGCTGGTAATTACAATTACATAATAAAATAAAACCTATGCAGAGGCGAAAAAGCACCCAGATCTACATACAGGTGACCACGACCAGTCCATGAAACAATGGTTGATTGGTTGGGCTTGTTTTCCCCCCTTTAATTTGAAAATTTCCTTGGAATAGTTTTTTTTTCTTTTTCAATTTTAGAACTCCCCCCTGTGGATTAATAAAAAATACAGTTAAACAGCTCACTGTTATGGAAGATTATTTCAAAAGAGAACATTTTTTATGGACCACATTTTGTCAATGATTGCACATGATTTTTATGATTTTTTAAATTTTGTATACAAAAGCTTTATAGATCAGACCAATTGTTTGAATGAAGAAAGCCCTACACTGGGCACACCTCTGGCATAGAAGTAACACATAGAGGGGTAATGAACGAACGACGCTATAATTATATTATAAACATGTCGCAAAAATAAAATGGGTGATTCCTAAGGCTGTGGTCGACACGCCATATGTCGACACAAAGCATATTCTGACATGTCGCTACAATATTCAATAGATCCAATATATCGACATAATTTTTTCTCTCCCTCAAGACCTCCAAAATACCCAACAGTCTGATTTTGAAAGTAAACAAACTTACATTTTGACACTATTATAACTTATAAACTTTGTACATAAAAAACCCACTTGTTGAACATACTGAAAAGTAATTACCCTTATGATGACCCCAATAAAACTTTCAAAGTCCAACTATTTGGGATTGCAGGCCAAAAGACGCAATCTGGGTCAACTGGAATGTTCATAATTTGTTATGCTTCATTTGTTCACTGAGCAATATTAATACTTTAAAGTGTACCACTGCTTCAAAATGATATTATTGTGGGTTAATTGTGAATTTTCAGGCCTTTGAAATTTAGATATTAAGCTTACCCTCAAATCTACAGATATGCACTTGCTTATGTCGACACGGATGTCGACGTCGAGATCAAATTAATATCAACATGTCGACATGAAAAAAATCGTTCCGACCACAGCCTTAGTGATTCCACGGTAACACGCATTCAGTTTAAGTGCGCCAGTCTCCATTCTCTAGTTGGAAGAGTAATTGAGGACCCTAGATCTAAAAGGGGGTTAAGTCACAATCTTGAGAAATTTTAGTTAGTATCAGTTTCTGCTACAAGGAGGATCTCTGCACCCTCTGTTCAAATGTTACAGTTAAGTAATGTGGTAAAGCTGTGTAAGAGTCCATGGGAGGTACAACCCGAGTGGGTCAAGTCCGCACAATGAAACCCAGTTTTTGCCATTTTTCTCAATGTGACTTAACCCCTTTTAGATCTAGGGTCCTCAATTTGAATGCAGTTTTCACCTTTTGCATTATAACAATTTACACCCAATCATCTTGAACAAACTTTGATGGAATCATTGCAAATTTTTTGAGATAGTAAAACACTCTACCACACATCAAAGAGATCTATACAGATTTTTCCAATTGGACCCATACTTTTAAAAATATGACACCAGCTCACACTTTATGACCCAATCTTGTGGAATGACCCAACCTCGTGGAATGACACACATGTTCTATGGGCGCTTGGCAAATTTTAGGGAGGGATGCAGAGGGTCATGAAATGTACTAATGTGGGGCGTTTTTTCCTTGAAAATTGTGATTCTGGTCAAAAACCCTAAACCGGGGTTAGGGTTATGGTAGAATTTTTCTTGTTTTTTGTGTGTGTTCTATTAACCCTAACCCCCCCTGAGTGCTAAAAAATGCTAATCCAAAGTCCCTCTCCAAAAGCATGCGCCGTCGGTTTTCAATGACGTAGTCAACCGAGCCTATATAGTGAACGCAGTATACTGCGCGAATGTGTAGCTGAGAGCTGTGGCGTGGGGCTTGAAAACGGAGGTCCCCGAATCGAATCCCGGCAGGTTCTCAGAGATTTAGTTGATTTTTTCTTCTTTGAAAATCATGATCCCGGTCAAAAACCCTAAACCGGGGTTAGGCATAACAGGCGCATGTTTTACGCACACGTATGTATCTTTCGTCTTTCAACGCTCGTGTGTATACGCCAGCGCCTCGAGTAGGCGCGCGTGTTATGAGCTGCAATTAGTTGAATACGCAGTTACGTCACAGTCTCTTGATGGCCAAATAGACTATAAAGTACCAGATTGACTTGCTTCTTGTTAGGGATCTCCATCTTATTTTTAGTTAGTAATGTTCAATACACATGTAGTATGATCCCCCCCCCCCCCCCCCCCACACACACCCCTGTTTGTAATGACCTGCAAACGAGGACCCAGTTTTGGTACTATCCAAACGAGGACCCACCACCCTGGACACAAACCGACACACCGAGGACCAAAATGGCGGCTTACACGGGTGTAAAACCGCCAATTAGACTGTGTACTATCTAACTGAGGCCTAAGGGGTAGAGGTGATGCGAGGACCTCATTTATATGGCGTTTTAACGTTGTTTGCAATATTTTGCACATATCAGGGAACCGCGGACGTCCTCGTTTGCAGGTGTGTCCTCAGTTGGAATGTAAAAAACGGGTGTGCGTCCTCGTTCGGAGGTATTTGTCAACGCACACACACATCACTGACCGCACCTCATGATTACTGATAACCCCAAAAAGAGTCTGCTGGTAAATAGTAGACCCAGTCAGCTTTGTGTCTGTTAGACTTATACCCAGTTGGCACAATTGTTATGTGGCAAGAAATGGTGATATAATAGGGGAATGAGTGGTATATTACTAATCAGCCTGGAACCAAGGCTATTCATATGGCTGAGTGTATAATAGTTGGATGTGTATTCATATGGCTGAGTGTATAATAGTTGGATGTGTATTGTGTAGACTAGTCTAGCCTGTCTACAGCCCGAGATACACTCTCAATATTCAAACTAAGTGCTATCGTATTAAGGACAGGAATTTTAAATTAATCACATCATGTTCAGCAACGCATAATTTTAAGATTCCACATTTCTGACTGAATCAAATTCTTGCCTTTACACTACAACTCAAATAATTTAGCTTGATTTGTCCCTCTCTGAATCAGCTCTTGAGTAGGTGTGGGGGATCAACAAGTGAAATCATGGATCTTACAGCGGTTTTTATTTTAAGTGGCAAAATGTGCTCAGCTATTTAGCAAAAAGTGTAGGTGAATGTCAAGGGTGAAGAAAAACACATATCCTTGACATTTAAGTATACACGTAATCCAATACAAATAGCTCAGTCAAGGAGACATGGTCAGTGATGTTGGCTACTACTAGCTATAATGCTCATGTTTTGCCAGACAAAACAGACTGATGTGTCAACACTGCAGGCCAATACTCCTGTGGTCAAGACTAAACCAATTGGGAATCTGTCACAGACATACGCATATCATGTGTAGCAGAAGTATCATGCTATTGCGGCCGGCGACTTGGGCCATTGATCGGATGGTCAGTCGATTGAGCGCCCAAGATGGTCAGTTGACTGTTATTTTGATCATGAAAGTACTGTTTTCATAAGACAGTTATGAGAAGTTTTGCACTCCAGATACTTTAAAAGTAAGTCAACATGAGAGTCTAGCAGAACTTGTAAATATGGTCAGCGAATTTATGTTTGAGTATTGTCATGAATAAAACAAGCATTCAAATACCTCCCCCAAACATGTACAATTATCTACATGCTGAAAAGAATAAAACAAGCATTAAAATTGTTAATAATACCTCCCCATTCATTACAAGTACACTTATCAACATGATGAAAAACATTTTGCATATAATGATGGATGGAACTTCGTCTGTTACTTCAAGGTGACATCAGCTCAGTAGGCCACTGAAGAAAACACAATTTTTCAGTGAAAAGTAAGAGCATTTTTAAGCAAAGGCACAATATACCACAATTTCACTAGATGCATGCAAAATCCTGAGAAAAGCACCCAAAAATTGTTGATACTGTGATCCCACCACAAACTCCACCCAATTTTTGGTACCCGCCGCGCTCAGCTTGACTCGGAGTGAAATGACATCACAAAGTCGATGCTCAAAATCATGTAAATAGGCCCCAACTAAATTGTTAAAAAACAATCTTCTGTCAAAATGTCACTAATCACGTGGTAAAAATATTAACAAAAAGTTGAGTCTTCAATATTCCCGCACGGTCACTAGCGCTGTATTTAGAGCCTTCCATGCAAGCCTCAATTTAAGGAGTTTATGACCCCTAGTTGCCAAGTACAGGACCAGGAGCTACTTTTGTCAGTAAAGTTACAAAAAAGCGCCCAGTCCACATATCCTTAAATTGAGGCCTGCTTCCATGAAAGCGATGCAAGAGAGTGCAGAGACTCTCAGTTTATTATACCATGTGCAATCTGTTAATCCTAGGTGGTGGTACCAAACCGAAATTTACCGCGTAACATGGCAACATTAATATCACCAGGAATATAGCTACATTATCACCATATTGCTCATCAATTGTTGACACCAAGTGTAGACTCTAGCACACATGTATCGAAGCAAAGCGAATTATCGCAATGTTCAAAACAGATAGTCGAAAAGATTAACAATATTGCTTTGTTTACATCGAAACAGGTATTTCAAAATCGATCGAAGGATTTGACTTGACATTTAATCCCATTCCCTGACCGTTAATGGTCAATATTTGGGTAGACTTAATCAGTATTTCAATCTTTAAAATGATGAAATAAGAAATAGCTAAAATTCTATAAAAAAACATGTGATTGCGTGAAATTGCAGGCAATTTTTAAGAAAGCAAGAAATGCTTCCAATAATGCACTTATCAATTGCAGCCCCGGCCCCGGGGGACCCGGGGATAGCGGGGATTAGGGCCGGGACGTACAAATTGCCGATGTGAGGTCCCGGCTACAGTCGTGTACGGTCCCCGCAGGGCGGGGCACCACTTTTTGTACGCCCCCGCTACAGTCCCGGCCCCCCATGGCCGGGACAAAGTGTACGCCAGCGTACAGTCCCGGCCCCCCATAGCCGGGACAAAGTGTACGGCGGCGTACGGTCCCGGCCCCCATAGTGTACGCCCGGCCTCAGACAGCCGGGTCAATATTAGCGAATCGTTGTCATGTTACACGGTTCACTGCGAGCATTTTCATGATTTACCGTTGACTACTATGGTTTTGTGAATAGTTTAGTTTATACAGTGCTCCAGAACAAAACTTACCAGAGGCCTAAAATAAAAAATGCTATAATGTTGGCATGATCTATCTCAGTCTGTTGTCAACCAGAAATGAATCGAGTCAAAAAAAATCACTTTATGGATATAATATTGTGTAGCTTTATTTTTGATAGATCATGCGTACCCAACGGCAACATTGGAAAGTTTTGATCCAATTTATTTATTATGAACAAACAGTAGGCCTATTTAAGTTTTAAAAATGGACCGACAACATGATCAATCATCATCATGATGATGATTGATCTAATTGAGGGGGATTTTGGACCTTCTTGGGGACTTGGGAGGGGGAATTGAGGGGGGGGGTCTCCCCCTCACTGACTTACGGGCCTGCATGTAGGTAGGTGTTGTCTATCTGTCCGGGCCCTACCGGTTAACCGTGTACATTATTCCAGGCAAAAGCACTATATGGTCAAATTGTACTAAGTTTACCGTTAGTCATGGTAGTGAAAATCCAGGCATTGATCAATCGAGGTGACTAATTTTAAAGTTTAATATAGTGCATGTCCCCGGGGTATACATTTTTGGTACCTTAGCGTACGTCCCCGCTATTTATGTGTACGCCCCGGCTATGCCCCGGGGTGTACATTTGTGTACCCTAGCGTACGCCCCCGCTACAATGCCCGGCCTATTTTTTCAGTAATGTACGTCCCCGCTATGCCCCGGCTACACGCCCCGGCTAGCGGGGGCACGTTTTGTACGCCCCGGGTACACGCCCCCCGCATAGCCGGGCCATGTTTTTTGTACGTTGGCGTACGGTCCCCGCATAGTCCCCGCCATGCCCCGGGTCCCCCGGGGCCGGGACTGCAATTGATAAGTGCATAAGCGAGAAACATGCCGTGAAAACCAAGATCACATTTTCTTCAGGGCCCTTAACAATCGGGGTCATATTGCCCTAGTCCTACAAGAAGACCATATGGCTCATTCCATGAAGTTGGGGCATATTATGTGACATCCAAGTGAAATTTTCAAAATGGATATTTTCCAACTCTTTCTTCTTTTTTAGGTTCTACATTTACTAAAGTCCAATGTAGAACTTTTTTTTTTAATGTAACATTTGGTGTAAAATAACCGCACATGTTCAACACTTGGATGACATTTCCAAAAATCCTGATGCTACATGGACACCATTTCCCATTTCCATATCATTTTCTAATAAATTAGCTTAAGATGTGGGCCAAGTTTCTATACCTCAATTAACTACTTGGAACCACAAATACATGAAAAGAAACCAGATTTGTCTAGGTTGAACATAACTTAACGAACAAGACATCGTAGATTAACTGTTTTATGTAAAAACTCATTGAAAAGTGACACTTTATTTTGCAATTTGTATAATGAATTTAAAAAAAGTACATATCAATATTTGTTTGATGTAAAGTACTCTATAAACCATGCACATTGATTACATTATAGTCATAAAGTAAGTATATGAAGTATTATTTACCTGTATAATGTTATAAAATGCACTACCGATGCTACATGGACACCACGTCTAGTAACATTGTTAATAATTAAGACTATTCATACTGTTACAATTATTTGAGTGTGAATGGTTTGTCTAATTGTTCATCATATTAAAAGTAGATACAAAGAGTGAATTGCTTGAAATTTATTTAAACACTGTTCATGTAAAATTTACCTTTCTGTGTACTTAAGTATTACGATGCTACATGGACACCGTGCCCTAAAATATTTGGAACAGCTTGAACAGGTGCAACTTTTTCAGATCAATAGAGAGGATGTACTATGATGTTAACTTTTTATGTTATAAGCACACGATAAAATTAATAACATGGATTGTAAAACTACAAATTACACAAAAAGATAACCTGCCATGAAGCATAAAACATAATTACCTATGATACACATACACCATTTCTTCAATTACACAATAACAATACACCATTGATCAAAGAAACTTAAGATGTCCACTGAAACAAACTTCATGCAGTGTTGTTCTTAAAGTACCCTTTGTGATCTTAGTCTCTTTGCTCGTTTCTGATTGAATCATCCTCTGTAATTGATAAAGACGATTGAAAAGTTTGATCACTTAAAAGTCAGTTTGCAAAAAAATAATTTAATTGCCATGGTGGATTTCTTTGGAAAGGTACTAGTTTTTGAAAATGATGGGTTCCTTGTCTTCATCTCCATACATTCCAGGACGATAGAACTGTCTTCTGAATTAATGTCAAGAACCTGCAAAGCAAAACAAAATAAACCCTATGGCTTAGTATCTTCATGGAACATTGTGTATTGATATTGGAGTAGATTATTTATTCATGTTGCACTTTTTGTGTTGCAGGAAAATATTTATATTAAAATCATGCTGGAGTATTTTATTTATTATTCATTTAAAATGAAAAAGAGTAGCAAAGGATAGAGAACTTAAATGATTTACAATTATTTGTTTTATTTATAGTAAATAAAACTGAAATAAGGGAATGTTTATTGTGAATTCAGTGAAATGCTAATGGAAATGGTGTCCATGTAGCATTGTGTATTAATATATTTCATTAGATATACATCTCTCATAATATGCCTTTTTTTCTGTAAAGTGTAGTAAAATGTAGGCAATGTTTTGAATGTTTTGGGTGATGGATAATTTCGAATGGGGTAATTGTTTTAGTCTAATTAGGCAAATTTTATGAAATGCTACATGGACATGGTGTCCATGTAGCATCGTATTGGTAAGCTATATTATTAGCATTAAAAGAGCAAAAACTAATTCATTATTAACTTCAAAGTTTATTAATGATATGATTCTACAAAAAAATTACAATTTCAACGAACTATAACGATACCCAATGCAAAATATTGCCCATGCTATGCCCGATGCTACATGGACGCCAAATTATTATGGCGTCTGTGACTCAAAATTAATATCATAACATGAAAAGAAATTCTGATTCAGTGTTTCCCTTTCAATAAAAATGCATTAGTAAATACAGACATACAAGCAACATTAAGAAATAATTACAATCGCACTTACCATTCACAAAACTATCCAATGTTTACATTTTGATGCTACATAAAAGTCCCGATGCTACAACGGGACATCAGCGACTGAAACCTTGATAAAACTAGCCCACATGTGGCAAATTCCAAACAAACCTGATAGCTATTGACCTCTATCCTTACAAAAAGAAATATGGAATGTTTTATTTATCTCCAGGGGGGAATTCCCACAAATTGCATAGGATGTTTGTCACGATGCTACATTTTATGGTTAGGACACCATGCACACGGCATGGTATACTTTTTCATGAATATATGGAATGGTCTTCATGAAATTTATTCTCATTTGCAATAGTTTTCAATTGATATATGCTCTTAATTTTGGAAAATAATTTTAAAATGTATGATAGAGAACTACCCCCATTCAGCAATGAAAACGCCCGATGCTACACATGTATATTTTGTGGACACCGTGTGTAGCATCGGAAAGGCAATTTTCATGTTGCTAGGGTGAAAAATCAGTCCAGCGTGACGAGGTGTTTTGGTCAGTAAACTATGAATACATGTATCTTTTATTAATCAAATTGATTTCCAAGCAATTCTATGATAGTTTTGCTTACATAAAACTCATATTAATTGTTGTGTTTCCATGTCACGTTTTTTAGCAAAAATGGTCTTGGACACCACCTCATTTTTTATTTATTTTTCTTCAAGGAAGGGTCGATTTTTTTTTTTTTTTCATTGCTCAATACTATAACCTAGTACTGTTTTTGGACACTAACAAAATTTGATATACACATAGAGTAAAACAGTTTATAAGCTGCCTAAAGTACCAAATTCTGCTATTTTAACAAATGCCCCATCTTCATGGAATGAGCCATATGCAATTCTTCAGTCATTGAAAACTGCCCTTTCCCTCCTATTCACCACATCTGATGGCATGGTGCGCTTCACATCAAAACTTGAATTGAATGCAAACAATTTGTACAAGGTAGCGTCCGCGCCTTTATGAACGACAACCCGGTCATTGATCTCGCCAGTAGTGTCAAAATATAACAGTCGGCTCAGATGTTTTGTTAAGCACTTGAAATCTTTTACCTCAAAATCAGTAAGTCAATATGGTCAGTTAAGGGGAAGGGGGTAAGTACTCCGAATGGTCACCCACCATTTGAAGTGAATAGTTCTCAACGACCCTAGCCGTCTGGCAGTGTCATGTTCTCATCGCCTATTCACACGATTCAGTGATTCCTTATGCATGAGCGCTGTATGAAATTCAATTTGTTTGATTTATGTTTTGTGTCAGTGTCAATCACCTTTTATATGTCTCGTTTCTATGTAAGGGGGACGGTAAAAAAGTCATAAAATGTGTATCAAACAAGGTTGTAGCTACAGTGGGCGACGGTGGGCCACCACTCACAATATCCTCCCACCACTCGGGCCATTCTGACCCTGACCGCCCACCACAGATTTCAAGTTTTTCATTTATTTTTTAAATCTGTGCCTTAGAAAGCTGTTTTTTACCGCTCAAAACCCCCTAAAACCCATGAGCCCCTGGACCCCGGTGGCAAACGCTTCGCTCTGCTCTCTCCGCTCACCTTCAACATTTTGCCACCACAACAACTGGGCTGGCTACAACCCTGGTATCAAAGTTTTGTCACAGCTATGATTTGGATTTAAAAACTTTCCTTCATAGCATATATAACGACTTATGGTGCTCAAAACAAACTAACTTAAAATGTATACCTCCATTTTTAAGACATGATCAAATAAATTCTATCATTTTAGGGTTGTAATCGATACACTTCTGCGTATCGACATGTCGGAAGTCATAAAGTCCGACATATCGATAAAAGTATCGACAATAACACATTTTTAATATGCACGGGTGCTTTGTGAGTTTCGTTTTTATTTAACACTGACAAAAGTATACACGACTGCGACTACATAGCTAGCGACAATACATGACTAGTACAAGCAGAAAGAGTACAAACCTGTTACCCGTGGTGGTATGGCTATCAAAGCTAACTGTTTCAAACTATTTTAAACTTTTATTCTCCCGTTTTTGAACCCCCATGATGATTTGTGGATGAGTAAAAATAAATACTGCACACACGGCCGCTATCCATCATGGCCGATGGCGATCGCGTGGAACGCTGTATGTGCAATGAAAACTTTCTCGGAAGTATTATTGACTTGTCCTGTTCATTCATTACGCGTTACTCCCTCTGAAACAACATGTTTTAGACCAATATAATTCGACACATGTGACTACAGAAAAGCGGGAGTGACGATCGTAAACATAATATGAAGTGGGGTATATCGAATTGTTCAATTGCGATACCCCTACAAGTAGACCTAGTAAAGTCTGTGCTGCGTGATTTCGGGGTTATCATTTGACGTGGCCATTCTGATCAATTATACTTTTTCGCGGGTGGGAGACAGGCTACATACTTTTTCTTGTTATTTCAAGCTTACACCTTTGTTGTCGTTCTGTGTCGATACACGATCGTGTGCATCGACATGTCGGAAGTTTAAGAATTTAATTCGACAATCGATACATTCGACAATCGATTACACCACTATATCATTTTATACCATAAAGGGGATATAACTCACAAAATCTAAAGAACAAAGTGAATTGCTTCAACAGGTCAGGTAGCTCTGCTGGCATCGCCCAAAATTCCCATTATTTGCACACTCCACGTTTTAGATTTTGAATCCAAGTTCTAGAAACACTTTGCAGGTCAATTATCTACCAACACTCTCTCGACATGCAGTCACCTATAATCCATACCGGTGTGTGGGGTGTGTACTGATATTGGTTAGGGTTAGGGTTTTGGCAGCCGCTGACGCGGCTGCCAAATCATCGATGGTCAGTATCTTGGCACACACTGTAATTTGAACAATTTGTCTTTGGTCTGGTCACTGTCACTGGGTCACTGGTGCCAGTGATTGGCTATGGTTGTATACATAGTCTGTACATGATGTTATGATGTGCATTACGTATGAGTGTATGGTTGGTGTAGGCAAGGCATACCTTGGTGTAGGGGAGGGGGTGGGGAAAGGTTGATGAAGGGGTAGGACTAAGAGTGGCTCTGTAGCAGAGCTTCAGGTCAGGTGCCCGTTGAAACTACACTCGTGGTCATAATTAGTTGGAACACTTTATTAAATTAAATAAGTTCCTCTTTCTGCAAAGTGTACACTATTGAAAATAGGGAAATGGCTGTCTTTGACGGAAAGCTTGAAGCCTTTGCTCGACCTGAACAAAGCTTTGTTCACCCTAGACGTTATTTATCGTGAGTTGCGGTCTAGGATAAAAATAAGCGGGCTCTGGGAGATTTTTATCCAATGGCTGCCAAGATTTAGCTCCCAGCGTTTTTCATTTTTTGCACAGTAAAGTATAGGACCTGGAACTACTTTTGTCCAAAAAGGGAAACAGTAGCTCCCAGTTCATGAATGCTTATTTTGAGCCTTGGTTGCGGTAAGTTTGCGTTGCGTTGCGGTACGTTATCGCAATGGAGTTGAAGTATTCAACTGCCATTGCAGCAGGTTGCGAAGTATTGTATTAGTACTGACATTCTCCATTTTTGCCACACAGTACTGTCTTTCATCGCATGTGGTGACCCAGCGTGACCTGCAATGAATTGTCGTCACTGCAGCAGTAGTAAGGCCATCGCAATCGCACCACAAATATTGCCTAGTGTGACCCCCATCCCACGTATCCCGTAACCCTAAAAGCTTTTTGTAACATAGGAGGGAGGCTTTTAAGCCGAGGGCCTTGGCTTAGTGGGTGGGACATAGGGCCAGAGTCCGGAGTGTCCCCATATCGAATCCCGGTAGGTTCTCGGTGATTCAGTTGGTGTTTTTTCTTTAAAAATTGTGATCCTGGTCAAAAACCCTAAACCAGGGTTAGGGTTATTGTAGATAATTTACCACTTTCACTATGAACTTCAGTGGTGAGTTTCTTTGGACAAATGACTATTGAAGTGTGTATGTGTACTGAGTAACAGAGGAGGTCAAATGGGAATCCACAGAAGAGATTGAGGTTATTGGCTTGTCTAGATATCTTGAAGTAAGTGCCTGCTCAGACAGTACTTGAGCCGATTATTATGTTCGTTGAAATGTTGGAATTTGATCCCAATATCGAATCCACCTGTACTCAACAAAACAGTTGTTACCTCGTTGCTTGGAAGTCAATGTAGCATAAGGAGCTCAATGTGTAGCAGGATTGGTGTATTTTTCACTGTACTTGGTTTGGATGACAGAATATTAAATGCCAGAGCTATGTGCAATTGGATGTGGAAATTAGTGGTTAGTTATAACGATGTCCATGTTTGCATGCTTTGAAGTTTAAGGTGTGCAGATAGATCATGGATCACACCCAGAAGAGCGACTACTATGTAGATAAGTCTTAACATAAAATAATAAATCCAAGATTAAGAATTATTTAATTATGAATAAGTTTGATTTACTTCTCACCGCTATGAATGATTAATTGATGATTGTAATTTCTTTGTTCAACTTTGTGGACCCTATTATGGTGACTGTGTGATGGAGATGACAATTGATACCCGGTATCACAAGACATCAATCCATCCATTAGTTGTCCAATATGCCACTCAAGACTTAAACATGATTAACTTGTCAGTGATGACTGGACGCATAAGATTAAGTTATAGGAATTTAGAGCTTGGGTCTATTCCATCCACTGTTTATTGAGCAGTCCACTGTTCATGGACCAGTCCACTTTTCATTGACCACTCACTATCAGTTCACTGTTCATTGAGCAGTTCACCTTTAATTGAACAGTCCACTTTTAGTTGACCAGTCCACTATTTGGTCAAGAATTCAGTACTATTCCACTCATTCTCCATTGTCAAGTCTAATAACCCTAACCAGTAACCCTCAAACCAGGTTTTTGGAAGAGAAATTGACAAATAAATTGCCGTTTCCTGACCAGGGATCGAACCGTGGACCTGCCGAACCAAAAACCCTGGCCTCCATAGGCAAGCCATCACTCTCAGCTACTCATTCGCGCAGTATACGGCGCTTACTTTAGGCTCGGTTGATTATGTCATCGAAAACCGTCCGCCATGCGCTTGGAGATTAGCTTGGGCGTAGCATTTTGTAGTACTCAGTTAGGTTAGGGTTAATAGGTTTAGAAAGGCTATTTATTGGACAAATTCAACCCAATATCCATCAACCAGGGTTCTAGCTACGGTGGGCGACACTGGGCGGGGCCACCCGGCACTGACAATATCTGCCCAGCACTTTAAAAAAAAAGTTTAAAAAGGTTTTTTTTTTAAATGTTGTTGTTTTTTATTTTTTTTATTTTTTTTAACAATTTGTGGATAAAATCATTAAACTGCCTCATAAAACAAGAAATTATGTGGCAGGAACCCTCAAAGTGCATTAAAAAAACCTAAAAAGACATTATGAAGGCCTCTGGATCCCTTGCCATGATCCACTGCGCTTCGTTCGCTACACTTTCTCTGTTCGCCGTCAGTAAATTTACCCGGCACTAAAATGGTCCTGGCTAGAACCCTGCCATCGACTGGTCCATTGCTAGGACTAGCAATCAATCCTATTCTATTCTACTCACTGTACATTGAGTCATTGACCAATCCAAACAAAAATCTTAAAAATGGTTTCTAGTAAAACTGTTCACTTTCAAATTGAATGGCAAGTATCCATGGATGGATACTTGTCTTGGCAAGTTCATCTGTATTTCGATTCTTGATATGTGTGTTACAAAATATCCCTGGAACAGTTGCAATTTGCTATATATTCATCATTGTACTATAGATGCATTCTTCCAGAGTAGCCAGGGTTGTGAACAAATTCTCTGATCCTATAGAGTTAGAGCCGCATTGGACTTTTCCGAGGGTTGCTTTGCTTACAAGTATTTTGTTACTAAAAGTCATCAAGATGATTGGAAATTGGTGGTCAAGACGAGAAAGTGCCCTGGCTAAAAGTAATTTTTGTAAAACGTTCAATATCGCATTAAGAGATTTTCTGATTGACAGAGTGGAGTTTAAAAAAAAAGGAAGATTCTCCTCTCCTGATGGTTATTCTCTATAGCAGAGGGTATTAGAGAAAGAGATAGATGATATCCGTGCATGGATGAGGGTTCCAAGAAGTGATTCTACCAGTTCTCTCCCAAGTACTAGATGCAATAAGGCGACGGAATAAACCCATGTTCTACAGGCCCGACCGACCCATCCCCCCCCCCCCCTCCCCTCAATTCAATTAATTTTGTTTACACATTTTTGAAAGGGTTTTGAAAATTAATTAATTTATTTTTGTGAGGAATTTATTCGAAAATTCCCAAACATTTGTATGAAATGTGGAACAAAAAACCCCCAACAACAACTTCTGGGACGGACCGACCCTACCTAAGAGGTTCATTTGCCCGTAAGACAGGTGGTTTTTTGACGGCTATAAAGCCTGCCCTGCCTTATGTAGGACAGATCAGAAATTGGGGTTATTGGGAGATGAATCTGTATAAATATATTATGAGAGACCTTCTTTTAGTACCACAAAATACCACGACCCAGCCTGTTAGTAAAACCCGGCGTGGAAAAATTGTCTGAAAAATATGGGTTAGGGTTAAGAAGCATTTTTTCCCCAATTTTTTTCTAAGTTTGGTTTCTATAACCCTAAACCTACCACGTACCACAAAATACCACGACCCAGCCTGTTTGTATAACCCGGCGTGGAAGTTTTTCGATGAAAAGATGGACCCAGCCTATATACTCGGTGCAGTATACGGCGCCAAGTAGCCTTGACACTGGTGGTGTAATGAAAAATCCCTCGCCCTGTGTGCTGGAGGTCCGTGGTTCAAATCCAGGGGGGGGGGGGGGGGGGGTGGGGATGCGGCGATATTCTGGGTCACTTTTCGCCGCGCTGAGAATTGTTTAAAAAAAGTAGGGGTAGAGTTAGGGTTAAATGAACCTATTGAATGCCCCTCATGTACCATACACTTCACCCTTTAGATATAGATAGGTAGCTAGGTATAGCCTTGTACAGAGAGTTGGAAATTCAATTGGCTATTTTTAGATGGAAAGAAAGCTTATTATCTAAGCATAACTCTACAACAAGAGGCTTCTTAATCCTGTTGAGCAGATCATATTAAGGCAAAGCTTATAAAACAGTTCCATATCCCCTGTCTGTGTCACTGTTGCAAAATCCTGTCGCAATGATACAACATAACAGCACATCCACTATTCTTTAATTATTTCATTACAAGTATTTAGAATGTGGAATCAATAATTGAGTTGTTGAAATTAAAGATACACAATTAAGAAAGAGATGAACAGATGTTAACATCTAAGGTCAGCAAAAAGTTGTTCAAGATTCTGAGTTGACGCCATGACTATTTGCCTATCAATTGAGCAAGGAAGTGTTTCAGCAGATAATGTTCTAATAAGGTCATTCAATTAGCACATCTCTCAAGTGTGTGTTAATCTAATGCTCTCGCTGATCCACCTAAACGATTTTGACATTTGCCGCATGAAATGAACATGTCCGTTATTAATACCTCAGTGTAAAAATGTGGCGATCTAATCAAAAGTGCGTATACGAATCAATAAATGAGGTTTGACCGCGTGCATGCAACGTTTGAAGTGTTAAAGTGTTGGCAGGTTGTAAAAAGGACATTTACAATTAATGGTGCTTGAGTTTCAAGTGTCATCTAACACGCCGCCGTAATCATCAACGATTGACCAGCCGTAGCATCGTTAACCCTCCCACTGGTCAATCGCTTTGACTTAAATCACACGGTGATGTCCCAATAGATTTCTATGTGTGTATTACCGGTGATCAGCGAGTCCACACGTAACAAGGAATGGCTAGGCCGCCACCGCGGCTGCCAAGTTGTCTTTGCGCTAGAGGGCAGCTACTGCTATAATTCTTATATAATGTTGTGTGTTTTGTATTTGACAGCCGACCATGTCGTGGCAGTCTCGTGCTACGTGCCGATTGATCCCGGGGATTCATTGATTACGTTCGGTGGTCGTCCTTCGGATTAAACTTAAAAGTGCCGTCGGGCTTATTCATGTGCCATCAGCCGACCAAGGTTAACGTGACGATGGGAAACGCATGTTTTGATGGCCGGATTGATGTGAACGGCGGTCTGGGCAACAGAGGAACTATGTAATGAATTACAGGTTGTGCAAGACGAGTCGTGCTGCGATGTTTGTACGTGGACATATCAGTTTTGAACAAGCTGTTACGAACTATATCATTAAGTTGAAGTAGAATACATTTATTTACACACAATATTTGTATTGACCCGTCATCAAGCGACACAATCGCTTTGCAAAATTAGTTGCACTGCGCGAAAATTGTATAATTTTGATTTGTGAATTGGTTTAATGCAAACGACAAGTGTGGCGTCACGTCGGGTGTGAGATGCGTTCTGACATTTGAACGTGCAGCGATACAGTAGAATATAATATGTAAGCTATTGGCTTGTGAGGTTACGCTGACGTTCGGGGGGAATATCCGCTAAGTCAATGACTTAAGAAAGTGAGCGCGACTTTCATGCTATGCGGCTTCAGTGACAGGCAACCACTCCTGCTGACCCGTGTATTATGAATAGATTATATAGTTTTTGTAAATATGCATCATGTACTGCTGTCAAAAAAGAAATTTGTTGATAAGTAAAATTGTGTTTTTTCCCCAATTTAAACAGATATTAAAAATAATATTAATATAGCCACTTCTTTTTCATTTGTTGATAACAAAGTTCTCATACCCGGAGAAAAATGAAAATTTCCTGCCAACATAGTGCTACAATTTACCATAAGGTGACGGGGAAAACCCCCAGTTCTACCGGAAAACGAACCCGCTCAGGTACATGTAGAGTCGTCAGGTATTTTTTGTGTGGTATTTGAGAATTCCCGCCGAGTCAGAAATTTGAGAGGGTGGTTGGGTATTGTGACGTAGCATCCTCCAAACTGGCGCAAAGAAATCAAGCTTGAAAACTGACAGACAGTACACTGGTTAATTTGTCAGCAATTTTTTTCACAAAATTTCATTTGAACATCATTTTTTGTAATTGTAATTTGGTAATTTTTTTTTACGAAATTCAAAAAATTATGGGTTGGTCAGGCCCATAGTTTTTTGTGTGTGGCCTGAAAGCCATTTACCATTACATAAAACCATCTAAATTGTTATGCAGGGGTGTACTTTCGGCGCGAATCCGCGAATCGATTCGCGTAAAATCACTACCGCGCGAATCCAGGTGGATTCTCGCCCAAAAAAAAAAACTTTTTTTTTTTTTGTTATTTTTTTTTTTTTCTTTTACTTTTTTTCTCTTCTTTTTATTAGTCCAAAACAGGACCTTAGATGACTGGTATTTGACCCTTAGTCAACAAACATGCCGAATTTGGAAGTTATGCAAGCTTATAGCCTTATTCTTGATATTATTTTAATTAATTTTAAGAAGTGTTTGATTCAATTTGTGTACTATTATTTTCTAAGTATACAATAGTACAATAAATTTTTAAAATGCGGAATTTAAATTCAGTAAAAAGGATTCTCGCAAAATATTCTGCGAGAATCCATTTGCGAGAATCCATGGATTCTCGCAAAATTCCTCTGCGAGAATCCATTTGGATTCTCGCAGGATGTCGCGAAAGTACACCCCTGTTATGTACCTCTTTATTTTATTTAAAATCCCCTTAACATATTTTTCTTAAAGAAGACCTGGCAATGCTGCCAAATTGTGCTAGCTCTGCAGTCCTAGTTATTATTTTTACCCAACAGGGAATGTAAGAAAATGCAAACTGGTAATTCTTTTTGTCAAAATCTTTCGGATATTGCCTTGGCTAACAGTATCTGCGTCATCCTGTCACCGCAACGGCCACATCTTTACATACAATACATAATGTCAATGTCTTATCTACATAGCCCTGCACTTGCTTCAATCAAAGTACATACACATTCACTGATTGTTTTGTAACTCATGACTCATTTACCCATCAATAAAATGATTTTTCAGTCGTCTTTGATTTAGTCAAAATATTCCCCATATATTGTAAAGACAGCTTTGCTTGATATGGAGAGGAAAATATCTGTATGTTTAGATGACAAGTTGTGTGGGTACGCTGAAAGCGAAATATACCATCAGAAGTGTTTGCTTTTGCATACATTTGTTATCACACTTTGTATCATACTATTTCAAAAATCACTTTGTAGGTTTGTATCGATTGTGTGTGTGAGTGTCAGAGTCAGAGGATGCATTTGATGTATTTTGTTATTACAGGGCAAGTGATGATAACAATCCACTGATGAGGTGATACTGTAATAAATGTAGCAAACGCTTCTTATCATCTGCACCCAAAAGGGCAGAAATTCTTTCAACACATGTAACACTCGTCACTGTACATGTAGCCACAAGAATAGCTGCATGTCAAGCCCATGATTTGGATCAAAGTTCGGAATCAATAACACTAAAAAAATAATTAATAGCAAAGGTGTGCAAAAAAGATGACTATGAGGTGTTGCTTGTGAGCCCCCCAGTATTCATCTTCAAACGTGACTCATGATAGTTACAGGTCGAGTTGCCATGACGACCAAACAAGAAAAATTTGTAGCCAAATATACGCGGAGATCCTGGTATTCTTGGGTGTATGTACCTGTGTATGCGTAGCACTGACATATGGGCCGTGCACGGCTCCCGTGGGGGCTTTTCGTGTCGGGTGTGTATGTGTGTGTATTTTTTTGCCAAAATATTTTGCCGATGGCAAGCGGCGTGGAACGCATTTCTGAGGAGTTGCATTGGTGCTGCATGTAGGAACTTGTTCAAGGGGTACACCAAATGTATAAAGCGAAGGATTTAGGTCATTCATGCCTTTAATAGGACATATAGAGGATGATAATTAGGGCATGGTGTCATTCTTTTTTGGACTGTTATCTGTGTATGTGTGTGTGCTTTTTACATCACAGCTGCAGAACGTTTCTTTGAGTCATCATTGATCATTTTGCATTACGATTGCACATGTGCATATCTTAACAGTGGATTTTGACGTAACGTTGATGTTTAATTTCATTTTGTTGATGATGAGTGACTTTTACTCAGTTTTGTCTTGTTCTGTTCAGGGAAATTGTAGTTCACCTATTTCTATAAATAAATTGGGCCATTTGTATTTCAAGGTGTTTGAAGCAGTCAGCAGTAATGAGAAATGGTTTTATTTTGCACACCCAAAGCTTAGAAATGGCAAGGCTTACTCTCTTTTTCACCAGTGGTTTGTATTTTTACCATACAATCTGTAACATCTTTACATCTTTGCTGGGTTTTTTTAATAAAATAAATCTCCCCCCCCCCCCCCCCCATTTCTAAAAAATGGGTCAGTCGGGCCTGTAGAACATTTATACATGGTTTCTTTTTTTTCTGTCACCTAATCCCTACATTGACACATTCTAGAACAATACAAATGTACTCGATCCACCAGCTTCCCAATCCTGCCTTGCCTTTACCCATGGGTCTGTAACTTTGTTCATTTGAGACCTGTCATCACAAAATGAGAGTTAAGTCGCAAAAATTATTTTCAGGTTTTGTCCAGATTCAAAATGTTCACAAAATAAGCTTTAAAACAATGCAACATGTCATATTTGCTCAATGTTTCCTCTTCAAAATTCAAATTGAAGTTGCAAAATTCCTTTGTTTTCTTATGATTTTTTGGGATGTTTATTTGACCATATCTCTTTAATGCACCCTGGCGACTTAACGCTCATTTTGTGGTAACAGGTCTCATTTTGTTTCTTTCTGCACACTAGTCATTCGCTTTTGTTTTGATGCCCACATTGGAGCTTGATTTGGAAGTGAATGGCCTGCGTACCATTGGCTTTAGATACCAAGTGTGTTTGCAATGGAAGCTTCAAATGGAGTTAATACAGGGGCCTCGACTTCATAAATCCATATTTGTACACTTAATTCCTAGGGGCGGTTTTTGCGTGGTACGGAAACGTCTTAGTTTGGTCAACATTTAATATTAACGAGAGTTTGGAGTATGTGACATGTTTTATTTATTTCAGAAACAACAAGCTCGGCGACGTAAACGTGTGCCAATTGTCTTTGCTTGATAAAGACGTAAAGGGCAATTGGCACGGCACAACATCAAAGACAATTTTAAAGACACCACCACAATGCATTGCGTTTTTGCAAAATGCCCTAATTCTGGTCTCCAATCATGGCTTCATAGCGCGTTCATCGTTGGAGCTCTTAGGTTCTAGTTTTCATCAATTAATAAATTAGTTCTCAGTGTTCCTTTTTCTTATTTCTAAACTTAAGAGCTTGACGCATGCATTGTGTGAAAAAAGCTTTAGTTGGCTGGCATTGTAAAATATTCTTTGGCACAGTTTGTTAATCTGTAACTTATAGCTTCACATTTGTGGTCAAAACAATGTATGGCTAAGATTAAGAATACCCTACCATTCTTATTCCTGACCTGTGCAAGTGAATGGGTCGTTCTTTAAAAGTCCCCATTGAAGACATGCAGTGGTCAGGTATATACTCAAGGAACTCTTTGCACCTTTGTGTATCATAACTATTGCTGGAAAATAAAAACAAGCAAACAGTTTGTTTTTGTGCTAGCTATCACGATAGCTAGCTCTTATAGCCTGAATTCAAAATCAATATTCCAAGTACGCGATGACTTCGAGTCACTTGGTTCAGGAAACCGTGACCAAATCGGTATAATTATCGAACGGGTCCAGCCAAATGACACTCTCATACGGGTATATTGGTTGATCGAGAAGTGTGACGCTTGGATGCTATGTGTATTGCATCAGGGTCACTTACAAGCGCCGCCTAATCCATCTATGTCCATGGCTTTGATTGGACG
Source organism: Ophiura sarsii (assembly GCA_035610835.1). Classification (NCBI taxonomy): domain Eukaryota; kingdom Metazoa; phylum Echinodermata; class Ophiuroidea; order Amphilepidida; family Ophiuridae; genus Ophiura; species Ophiura sarsii. The sequence goes on from CM069445.1 coordinate 34,542,804, forward strand.
AGAGATGTGTTCAGTTGTTTAGCGCCCGGGGTGAAATTTTGAGATGATGTCCGCAGTTGTTTGCCTAGCCTGTGTAAAGTATATTTACTCCGATAGGTAAACAAAGCGATAAATATCCACTAGCTTGTGGCAATGTAAAGAAATGGAGGGGGGAAGCAAACTGAGAATTTTAAGCAAATATAGAATAGATTAACGCTGTCCATGCGCGCGGTTATGCACACGCAAAATACAATTCACAAAATGTTTCACAAACGTATTTAATTTATTGGCTTTCATCATCATATATTTCGAATCACCATGAGAAATTAATTAACATAAGTACAAGCACGTCTAGTATTAGGTAAGTTATTTTGAGATAAGACTTTGAAAGTTTAGAAAAGGTTTTTGCAAAATCTTTTTTATATGGCAAAACCAGGGAGGTGTAATAGGTAATATCACTCTGGTAAAACTAGCCGCATAGAAAGTGTCCCTTATGTCTGTTATTTTGTTATTCAACGAAAGCCGTTTAAAAACTATTGTACTTTTTAATTCACTATTGAGCAAATATACCTCTGACAATCTGTGTTGATTTTTACAACACTTATACCAATAAAGCCTATGGAGAGGGTGGTTCTAAAATGTTTACTCTCGTGTTTGCCAAAGATGGAGATATCGTTTATAACTGCACAAACAAATCATACTGGTAGTTAATTTCCATTCTTTGGTAGGCTTAATGAAATAAATACAAAATTGGCGGTCGTTTTATGAGTTTTGAAGTCAATTGTTTGCGACATATGGGCGTAGCCAGGAGGCTTGTCATCCCGGGGGCACGAGAGTGGCGTGGGGTCCAGGGCCCACATTACATAAGGGCCCCGGCCCGGTAGGTCCTGGGACAAAGCCTTTAGGTGATTAGGATTGGTATTGATTCCCCACGACGAGAAACGCCATGAAATTGGAGATAAGTATATATAAAACCCTTTAACTCCCCTGAATTGTTAATTGCACCCCCCCCCCCCCCCCCCCCCCCCGAATGACCCTTGGTGGGTTACCTGTAGCTACGCCGCCAATGAATGCACACAACAAGATCAAATGATTGTTTCATTTCTTCCAAATTTCTTTTTAATTCACGAATTGGGCAGAGCTCCAAACTGAGTAATAGCCCAAACCCTAATTGGAGGTGATTCTTGTAAATAATTAATTTTCAGAGTGTTTATAACATTAATGTGAAAGTTTCAGATTAAAAATTCAAACCAAAAAATAAAAAAATAAAAATAAAAGTACATCGTTAGTACATTAAAAGTACATCTTTAAAGGATGATATCTCAGTTTGGAGTTTTCATAAAGACTATAACTGAAAAATTATATAACTCCGCTTAAAAAAAGAGTACAGCCCAAACCCTAATTGGAGGTGATTCTTGTAAATAATTAATTTTCAGAGTGTTTATAACATTAATGTGAAAGTTTCAGATTAAAAATTCAAACCAAAAAATAAAAAAATAAAAAAATACAAATAAAAGTACATCGTTAGTACAAAGTACATCTTTAAAGGATGATATCTCAGTTTGGAGTTTTCATAAAGACTATAACTGAAAAATTATATAACTCCGCTTAAAAAAAGAGTACCATTGTTAAGCGGAAGATCTCTACTACAATAATCAAATACAAGCTCAATGTTGATATCTTGCCTAATTGTGTCTGATTTTCACATACAGTACGGACAACTACTGCAAATTTGTCTTCATATTCATTACTTGACATCATGCCCAAATTTGCCAATACGTTCACTGCCTGCTCTTGTGCCAATACTGATTACCCAATTACATGTCATTATTCTACCAAATGCTTTCCTAAAAAATATCAAAGTCTTTCATTTGTACTAGCACTTCCCCTTTAAAGGGTTTTTATTAAATGTTTAAAACAGTTCTGCAAAAGAGTGAAAAAATTGTGAATATAAGGATGCTGAAAATGTGTGAAAGTTGGCCACGGGTAACCGTAAATATTTAATATTAATGCCTTCTAAATATAATTACTGATAGTATACTTCCAAATCCAAGAAATGAAATGTAATTCTGGCTATCATTAACAGAATAAGGCTGCGATAGCGGCGACACAAGCACAAATAATACACTATAAGCCGACTCGAGTATTGTCATCAGTTGGAATTGCAGCTATCATCGTGGCCAGGAAGATTGCGCCGTCTCAATTAAAATCGTAACTGCCGTTTTCTGCGACGGATGCGTGCAGTGGTAAGCGTGTACAATGCAACGATCTCACGACTAAAGCATCGCGATAAACATTGAGATGGACATTATTTTTAACACACTTTGGGGATATATGCTGTGTGACATTTAATTCATTCAATCCAAGTATAGATCCAATAGCCTTCCCTTGGCAAAGAGCCAGTGTGTGTTCGCCTACGCACACACACTGGTAAAACTCATTTTAGACACGATGTGTACGTATAGATAAGATAAAAAGTTGTTTGGTTGTCCGCTATTACTCCTATAAAAATTTGGAAAGCTGAAAATAAATGGGTATTTTTAGTTTGTTTAGGCAAAGTAAAAATAAAATGTTTCGAGTGCTCACTTTTCCAAACAATGAAGGAGGGAGGCACCTTTTTACTTTCTTTAACCCTAACCCTAGAACGTGGCAGTGGGGATGGAACGAAAAACAGGGGGAGGGGGTTAAAGGTAGATGACCCGATCACATTTTCATAACACAGATTTTTCTCAGGGAATTGAATCCGGGTCGGCCGCGTGACAGGCGAGATATACTACCACTCAGCCACAGGGGGAAGGCTTCACAGGCTAAACAAAGTGGTGCTGGCTGTGATGTTTCTGTGAGACGTAGTAGGGTTAGGGTTATAACAACAACTTTTTATTGCAAAAATCGCCCCTGTTTGCGATAAACTTAGCGAACTTGTAAAAAGGAGGAGGCCTCTTTAAATTGTTTTTATTTCAAGGGTTCTGAGGGGTTGGTCACCACAAAACTTGCTTTAAATGCTTATAAGAAAGAAGCAAAGCTGTTACAAACATCTCAAACTCTGCAACACCTGAACAAAAAATTATGAATGAAATAAAGAAAAATAAAATTGAAGAAAAGGTGGGTGGGTGGGTGCTATTTCCAGGCCTGGTAAGAATTGGTATTTTTGTTGACATTTCTAAAACCAATCAAGTGAAAAAGTAATTAAGATATGTTTGGCATTAGCTATTTTTAGTTAGGCCTAAAAAAAGAAGGAGTTTGATTGGCGTAACATAGAAGAAAAAAATAGGGTAGGTAGGTCGGATTTTTAAAAGAAATTTAAATCTATAAAACGTCTATGAAATTTTATATACCAGCACACATATACCATACACAAATAAACAAATGGCACAAATACACATTTTCACTTCTTTCTATTCCTTTATCTCACACAAAAAAAAGAAGATTTTTAAAAAAAAATTAAAGAAATTTAAAAAAATTAAAAAAATTAAGGTTTGCGGTAAAAATAGGGTCGGTCGGGTTACGCCAATCAAAAAAAAAAAAAAAAATTTAGGCCTTATTAATTACGCTGCATTTGATGACAACTTGACAACTACTGTTTCCATCCAATACCTCCTCCTACACTTCCTGAGGGAGGTCTGGGTGACAACCACCATCTTATTCCTTTTACAGAATTTTATTTCACTTAATTTTTAGAATGGTTTTAGGCGGAGATCCTTTGTACGGTCAGCAACGTAAAACAGTTATTCAAAAAAAATTGCTTTACGTTATTTTTCCATGGAAATATCAAAACCAACCCATTTCTAAGAATTTTCAACCCCTTCTCAAAAATGTTGTTTTGATTTTTGTTTGAAATTGTTTTTGAAATATTTGAAAATTAAAAGATATGTATTTAAAATGTCAAAAATGGTTGTATATTCAACAAAATGTTCACAACATTTTTAAAATCTCAAAAAAGGTTGTAAATTCAACAAAATGTTCACAACAGTTTTGGATGAAAAAAAAAGGCTGGACTGATCGCGATCGAACCTACCTAAGAGGGCCGTTTGCCTGTAGAACAGGGGTTTGTTGGGTATTTTTTTGTTGCCTAATGGAAAGATTTCTACAAGTGTGAATGAGCCCCTCTGATAAATCTTTGTGTCCGTCTTTACTCTTATCAATGGAAGTCGGAAACATGAACTTGTTAATGTTGAGAATCATGAAAACATTCATCTTGGCCTTGAGCCAAGTCTACAATAATGTAGTACATGCACATGTAAAAATAGCTTTTTGTTTTGTCAATTATGGGTGAGCAGCTGTTGCGGATTTGGTCCCCTCTCTGGCTTGTCTACTCGCTTTCCCTCCTTTGTTCAATATGTTATATGGTAGCTGTTGCTTGCCCTAAACCTACAAATGTATACAATCATGCCCAGCCCGTGAGGTTTTCAAAGTCACCCTGGAGTAAAAAACCCAATGAAATAATAGCACTGCGGTTAGTAAAATATGGCTTATCAGGTTAATAACGATTGTATTATAAGTGTTGGACCGATTTGGTGTGGTATTCAATGACTGATGATCATGTTTAATGATAATGTTACAAACATGTGTTGTCCTTTGACAGAGGCTAATTGTTGGGAATCAATCTGGGCGGTGTGGTCACTTGAGCTCGGTGATTAAGGGGGGATCAGTTGGGTTGACAAATGTTGCGGCTCTTGAGGGTTATAAGAAGGGAGAAAATTGATACCCCGGTAGTGCAGCGAGAGCGTATACACAAGTTACGAGGCGGACAGCACAAGCGATGGTCGGCCGGCCGGTTGTTTATGTGTGCGTACATGGTGGGAGTGTTAGCATTCAAATGAAAATGTCACATAAGCTTGAGGGATGGTTGATTTGTGATTAGATTGGATGTTTTTTTATTAGGTGGTCAGAAGAGCCAGTGGGGATTACTGGATGGGTCATTGTACTATGTGACGTGAGGGAAACAACGTCAGTGTGATTCTATATCAAAATAGGATGCAAGAAAGTGTATCCATTTTGTGCTGTTACAAAAGCCAGTTATTAAGTATTTAATCAACTGTTTTGGGCATAAATGCAGGCACAAATGCAGGTTATAGTCCAACCTCGATTAGCCGGATATGATGGGACCAAGCAATGGCTGGATACGTGAAAAACTGGATAAGTGAATTCATTCTGCATTTACTGTCCTGAAGAGCTCTAATTAGGACAATAGAATGGTACTGAATGAGGGGTGAATACAGTGACAATGTATTAATATCTAAGCATTAAACAACGCTTACGACATCGGACAGTAAAAATAAGGTGATTAGGCTGTGAAAAACTTATTTTCTTTGGGGATCATTCAGCTGGATAACAGAGGTATCCGGATAAAAGGAGGTCCGATAACCAAGGTTGGACTGTATTTGTTTTTGTTTCTGTTTCGTTTTTATTTTGAGACAACAAAGTTTTGCGATTAAAATTAATGATAAAAGAGAACACATCTTCTAAACAGTTGTGGATTTCTGTGTAGCTCAACTTTGAGAGAAATAATTTCAAATTCAAGATCTTGTCAGCTTGTAAATCAATGTGATGTGATGGGTCACATTTTAAAATAAGTTTGAATATGAATGCGAACTTTCTAAAAAGAGAACTTTCTAAAAAGAGAACTTTGCAAGATCAAATATGAAATTGTGGCACTAGGCTTATCTGACTACATCACTTTTGTTCTTCACAAAGAGGCTATTTTTGCACGGTGATTCTCATCTTATGTTTCATCTTGGCGTTGGCTCACAAAGCCATCCATTACTGTTGAATTCCAATGCCGGCCTCTGAACCAAACAGATCTGTCTCAAATCCTTATGATTATTCCCCGTCTGTCTGTGTTAGTAAAACTAGCTTGGGAGAGAAAGTTAACACACGTGGGTTGTTTGTCAGACTTGTTGAACAAAGAGATATCAAATATATAAAAACCCGGTATATACTTATATGAATGTTTTTTGGTTGGAGTAAAAAGTTCATATGAACTTCTTTGTTCCTTTGTGCTGCTGTTGCTAATGGTGCTCAAATTAACCTTTACAAGAGATATTGCCAGTAATTTGTGAATAATATTTTATGGCATGTTTGGAACTTTAATATTTTATTGACAATTCTTTTATCTTTAAGAGTGTAATGTTATTCCCTTAGTATTGAGGTGATGTTACCATCTTTATGAATAGCTACATGAATAGCTGCCCTCTGAAATTAAATAGGGGTTGATAATTGGTCACACACACTCACAAAAAAGCCCTCCCAGCAGCTATTTCACTCTCAGACAAGGGTCTTCTTGCCCTGATTGTGTGATCATAATTTCCCGGGGGGGGGGGGCACTCAACTTTTGTTGGGGTAGGGGTGGGCCGCCCAGGGTCTCAAAAAGGGGGGCTACAGAACTGAACGGAGTCGATTTTATGACGAAAAATAGGGTCTTAGGAACTGATTTTTTCAAAAAAGTAGGTCTTGAGAACTGCCCTAAATTTCAATTTTGATAAACAAGAACGCAAATTTTGGTGTTAGAATGCAAAATTTTCAAGAATTGGTGCTTTGGAACGCAACATTTCGTGATTTTTGAATTTTCAATAAAACTGCTGCAGGCTCAAAAGGGGGATCATAAGAACTAGCAGCAGAGGGTGAAAAAGGGGGTCTTCAGCGTGGCACATACCTATACCCTTTTCCAATGTCAGTGCCCCGGGATAATTTCACAAATTAGTGAGAAAAGGTTTGGTTGGTACAGAATGTTATTTAAGGGAGATATTACAATCGATAGTGAACTTGATCGACTGTTTCATGTGTTGTCTTTTCCATTTGATCCCGTTTTACAGATTCATGTATTCGTCTAGCACTCCGCCAGTGCGGAATAACCACTTTATGCAGTTTCCGGGACCACCAGCGAGAGGTGATCGCCTACCTAAGACAGTATGGCTGCCACGGAATGCTGGCGCAGTCATCGGCGTATGCGTTCTTCGACCCGCCGCTTCTCTTCTCCTCACATCTCATGAAGTTGACCAAAAAAGGGGAGCTGCTGTCCGTTCAGTATAACATGGACGAGGTTGCTAAAGCTCTAGATCTACATCCAGAGAGGATGTGTGTATTTGCTGCATTGCTGGGTAAGATATGGTCATTTGTAAGTTGGTGGTAGTAGTAGTACAGTTTAAGAAGTAAAGATGATGCTTAGTAAAAGGGACTTTCATCATCCACATTAGTAATAGGGAAAAAGGAGAAATAGGTACCAGGTATGCATCCGTTTTACACTAAAGAATACTAAACTGTCCCCTGACAGCCACATGACTCACTTTATTCCATAGAAAGACTTGATCTGAGACCTAAAGTACATTAGTTCTGATAAAAAGTTCGGAAAATTAGGAGGTTTGAGGTGTGAAGGACAAACAAACAGCCTTTTCTTTACTAACCTGACTGTGAAACATCAGGTGTTACATACAGTAGAAACCTTTTACAGGAATCACACATTGTAAAAGATGTGGCTCTAGTGTTAGTCCTAATGAACCCTAAGTAATTTTATAAGATTGGTTTGGAAGCATGTAACCTTTGTTCTACATGTGATGCCTATCTGTGTGTAAACTGGGTTAATGGCATCGCCACAGAGAGGGATACGGGCATCCTCACGAAAAACGTCCATTACCGATCTTGACAGAAAGTCTTTCCACCCTCCACTGGCATAGTAACGGGTTGGGCCTCATTAAAAAATCTTGGTTGTTTGATGTTATGTCACAGATATTTTTTCAGTTGTTCAGTATTTCAAAAGTTTTCTAATAATTTTTTTAGATTTGAGCCATGTGTATTATGGTTCTTTTTCAACAACTAATTTTTAAATCACACATGTGCAAAGGCTACACAGTACATGGCCGTAACTAACTTCTATAACCAACTATTATAATCCTTTGTTCATGGATAGATCATCATAGGTATAAAATTAAACAATGGCCCTCTCAATCCAATGTAATAAAAAAATGTGACTATTCCATGAGGTACTGTAAAAGCTGAAATTTATGCGGTGGTTTTATTTTCGCGCAAAATATTTTTCCGGGAAAATATTGTTTTCAACATTCATGCAGTGCATCCAGAAGGTCGCCCGCGAAAAAACAATTCGCGAAAGCTATGATATCAAAATACGTGAAAAATATCTTTACGCGAAAATATTGGCTTAGTAATTGTCATGATTGTCTTGATAAAGAGATGATCTCTAACTATTGTCCAATCTGGGTATTTCCTTACAGCTAGTAAATTATAAATCCCAATACCTGTGGTGATTTGTTGCAAAATGCAGTGAGATGTCATCCTATTCACAGATAGTTGACTATCTGTGTCCTATTATTGATTTCCAACTCTCTCAAACAATGGTCAGATACATTTTTTGAATTAAAGGGACGCAATGTCATGTTGATTTTTTATTTTTTAAAATTAATTTACTTCAGAATTCAAGATGAACATTCAAAATTGCTATTATTGTTGTTTCTACTAACAAAAACCCAGCAAAACTTGATCAAAACAATGTTTTAAATATGTTGGAATACCATCCTTAACCATGTATAATGCTGGTTGCGGCTCTACCAGCATTTTGAATTGACGTTTTGTTATACAAAGAGGGCTGATTTTTCTTAATCCTTTTAGGTGTAAGTTCATACATGTGTAATACAATTGTAAAAATATACAAATCCCAGTTCTCATCATATATTTTTGTAATTGAGGGCGCTGCCTCCACCACATCTCTTAATGCCCCTTTAAGGATCAATTGCCGATAATTTATTTTCACAAATCACCTCATTATGAATTGACAGACCAATACTTGTTGTGGTGGTTTGTTGCAAAATGCAGTCCTGAGATGTCAAACTATGATTGATTTCCAACTCTCTCAAACAATGGTCCGATACATTATTTGAATTAAGAATCAATTGCCGATAATTTATTTTCACAAATTGCCGATAATTTATTTTCACAAATCACCTCATTATGAATTGACAGTAAACAATACCTGTGATGGTTTGTTGCCAAATGCAGGAGATATCATCCTATTATTGAATGCCAACTCTCTAAAACAATGGTCTGATACATTATTTGAATTAACAATCAATTGCCGATAATTTATTTTCACAAATTGCCGATAATTTATTTTCACAAATCACCTCATTATGAATGGCAGTAAACAATACCTGTGATGGTTTGTTGCAAAATGCAGGAGATGTCAAACTATGATTGATTTCCAACTCTGTCAAACAATGGTCCGATACATTATTTGAATTAAGAATCAATTGCCGATAATTTATTTTCACAAATCACCTCATTATGAATTGACAGTAAACAATACCTGTTGTGGTGGTTTGTTGCAAAATGCAGGAGATGTCAAACTATGATTGATTTCCAACTCTCTCAAACAATGGTACGATACATTATTTGAATTAAGAATCAATTGCCGATAATTTATTTTCACAAATCACCTCATTATGAATTGACAGTAAACAATACCTGTTGTGGTGGTTTGTTGCAAAATGCAGGAGATATCATCCTTATGATTGATTTCCAACTCTGTCAAACAATGGTCCGATACATTATTTGAATTAAGAATCAATTGCCGATAATTTATTTTCACAAATTGCCAATAATTTATTTTCACAAATCACCTCATTATGAATTGAAAGAACAATACCTGTGGTGGTTTGTTGCAAAATGAAGGAGATGTCAACCTATGATTGATTTCCAACTCTCTCAAACAATGGTCCGATACATTATTTGAATTAAGAATCAATTGCCGATAATTTTTTTTCACAAATCACCTCATTATGAATTGACAGAAATGTGGCTGGATGCTTTCATAAATTCATGTGTTAAAAATGCGATCATTAAAAAAATACACCCATTATTCTGTTTACTTGTTTACCTCTTTTAATGTAACATTTTTAGAAACATTTTGAGGGCTCAGAAACACAAGGCCTTTCTCCATTTTGACAATTTTTAGAAAAAGACTATTGAAGATTTTTAAACACATTGGGGAAGATGGAGATGAGGCCTTGTGATACTGGCTATAACTTTGAAAGGGAATTTCTTTCTGAAAACTTTGATACCAAAATCTCATTTTTAGGTCGTCCGTAGGAAGAGACCTTATGGCAGCATCCTTCGTGTGTAGTCTGTGTGTGTAGTCTGTGTGTGTGTCAACAATTTGGTATACACTTTTTGGTATACACTTTTTGTTACAATTTGGTATACACTTTTTGTTTTGTCCATTTCTTTTCCATACAATGTCCAATTGCAATCAAACTTCGGTCATAGATGCAACATGGGAACCTTCATATGTTAATGAGGTCAAAGGTCACATACCAAGGTCAAAGGTCATCCGAAGTCAAGATGTATATGTAAAAGTGGCTGCATATGTAAAATTGATTACATTTGTTCATTTCTTTTCCATACAATGACCAATTGTAACCAAACTTTGGTCATAGATACAACATGGAAACCTTCATATGTTAATGAGGTCAAAGGTCACATACCAAGGTCAAAGGTCATCTGAGGTCAAGATGTAAATGTAGAAATGGCTGCATATGTAAAATTGATTACATTTTTCCATTTCTTTTCCATACAATGTCCAATTGCAATCAAACTTCGGTCATAGATGCAACATGGGAACCTTCATATGTTAATGAGGTCAAAGGTCACATACCAAGGTCAAAGGTCATCCGAGGTCAAGCTGCATATGTAGAATTGATTACATTTGTCCATTTCTTTTCCATACAATGACCAATTGTAACCTAACTTTGGTCATAGATACAACATGGAAACCTTCATATGTTAATGAGGTCAAAGGTCACATACCAAGGTCAAAGGTCATCTGAGGTCAAGATGTAAATGTAGAAATGGCTGCATATGTAAAATTGATTACATTTTTCCATTTCTTTTCCATACAATGACCAATTGCAACCAAACTTCAGTCATAGATACAACATGGACACCCGCATATGTTAATGAGGTCAAAGGTCGCATAGAAAGGTCAAAGGTCATCTGAGGTCAAGATGTAAAAATTAGTACACTTTTTTTTTGTCTCTTGTTCATTTTTTTTTTGTCTCTTGTTCATTTTTCCATACAATGACCAATTGCAACCAAACTTGGGTCACGGATGCAACATGGAAACATTCATATGTTAATTAGGTCAAAGGTCACATACCAAGGTCAAAGGTCATATGAGGTCAAGATGTAAAATTAGCTGCATATGTAAAATTAATTACATTTAAACAGGTGAAGTACAATTGCAACCAAACTCCAGGATGTTTATTTTATTTTTTATATCCTGGATCCGCTAGTGGTCTAACCTCTTTCTTTCTAGATGCCTGTGGTTTGAGATCCACCTTGTTTTTAATCTACCCTATAAACGGACGACCTATTTGGGACCGCTGTCCCTATTTTTGAAGAAAAATGGAGATGAGGCATTGTAGTTCTGAGCCCTCAAATTGTGCCCTACCCACCCTATTTTCATATCAACTCAACAGAAAGCATATGTACAAGATAGCCATTTTGTTTTGTGAATCAAAGCTGGTACAAGAAAATTGCACAAAAGACAAAAAGCCCCATTTAACCAAAGGGTCTGTAACCTAATCCCCATTGTACTGTCTAGCTTGCTTGCTTGTTTGCCCTATTTAATTGAAAAGGATTTTTTGTTATAGTTAAAATGGGTAAAGGTACTTTTATTTGAAAAATAAAATAAGAAAGAAAAGGTTTAATTGTTGTAAAAGACTGACTGTCTTCTTGAAGGTTTAGGAACTGCACATGGTTGTAGCATCAGCTGTTCATGGTGAATATAATCATATGTCTGTATATTATATACCACTTTTCAAAGACTGTAAGGGGGCTAACTCGGCTACGGTGACCGGCATTGATTTGCTTCAAAATACCAGAGGATGGGGTATATTGATAAGAAAAGAAGATATTCCATTCCAAGTTTGTGATTTTTTGATTTACTTTTTAATGTTTTGTTAAAAATTTGAAAACTCCATCAGGAGGAGACATTACCATATTCCAAGAGGTAGTCAAATTTCAGAAATCGTATATTGATTTTTAAAAATATTTGTTTCTCCGAATCTTTAAAATCAATGTTATTATTAAAGATTTTGATTTTGTTACTCAAATATCAAGGTATTATTATTACACAGAATCATTATTTCCCATAACTCAGTGATTGATGGATGGTATTTTCAGTACTTTCTAGAAACACTATATTGCCAAATTTTTCAATTCTAGAGAGTAAAATTATGTACAATCTTTACAAACAAATTGTCATAATTAAGTTTAGAAAATTGGTATAATAGCTTTCTGCAGTATGTTGTAGTATCCAAGGCAGCTACCTAGGCAACTGATCAGAGTAACATGTTGGATGTAGGTCAATAAATGCATGTGTTGTGTTGTTTCGAGAGAAATTAGACAAATCAATGCACATGCGCTAATGTTGATGTGTGAATAATGGCACAACCCGCTATGCTATTGTGAGCATCAACATTTGCGCAAGTGCATTGATTTGTCTAATTTTTCAGAAACAAAACATATGCATTGTATTGACCTAATTCATACACGACACTATACAAATCAAAATTCACAATTGGAGCATAATTTTGATCTATGTAATAACGAACGAAAAATGTGTTAACAAGTTAGCTAACACCCGCAGTGAAAATCGACGAACCCACGATACATGAACAGTGAATCAAAACAAAAGCGTGTGGTGCGGGCATTGAACGACGCACACGCGAAGTGCATTAGACACTTTCAATGCACTCCGCATATTTGAGTTTCTTGCTTTCTGATTGGTTCTACACTACTCAGAGTGTATGAATATCCAACTTGTTACTCATAAGAAATGGTGCTAAAACTGCTTAAGACAGAAGTAGTGTTAGGCTTTCAAAAGAGTGGATTTTTTAAATCCCCGAAACCCTTCAAAAAAGTTGGAGTAATATTTGTTCAGACAATGAAATTTGCAAGAATCCTCCCATTACTTGAAGGGGCATTGAGAGATGTATCGATATACTAAATGAGCAAATCACGTAAAGATAATCATCAACATAGTCCAAATCCAAAATGTCATACAATTCCGACATCGCTTTCATGCAAAATAAGCAAATAACGGCACTTCCTGGTTGAGATTTGCCGCAAAGTATGCATGTAAAACGATCGCATAACCTCCGAATTCAGCACCTAGTTTCGATATGATTATATCGAAACTAAGAAAATCATGAAATTTTATATGATAAACGGCGAATGTTGGTAAACTGTTTCAGATGGTAGTTAGTATTTTGCCTAAGTATTACTTTGATGCAAAAAAAACTGATTTCAAGGATAATTGAGGGCGCACTCCCATACGTATCTCTCAATGCCCCTTTAAGTAATTTTATTTCCTTACCAGAGACTCTTTTGCATGGAAATGAATTAGAAAGGGAAAAGAGTTGGCTTGTCACAATGTCTATGTTGTCAGTGATATGCTGTCAGTATTTTTCATAGGGATAGGAAATTCACGCTTTTTAAAAGCACTAAATGTGCTACCTGATTTTGTCAAAAGTGCTTTTGGGGGCAAAAGGTGCATTTTTTGCACACAAAAAATGCCACATGCATCAATTTTTTTTTAAAATGTGCAGCCTATGTTGAGCTTTTCAATGTTTACACATTTCTTATTTAATTGTCAAAACCATCAATTTTCATTAAAAACTAAACAAGGTCTAGAAAAAAATTGTGCTGTAGGATGAAAAAGTGCGCTTTTGCTCTATAGCGCATAGTGCTACCCCTAAAGCTTTATCATGTCATCCATCTTTTAGAGGTTCCTGTTAACAATTTTTCAAATTTTCCAAACATGACATTTTGAACTAGTATAGCTTGGAAGCCATTTTTTGGAGGTCAGACATAGCCTTCAAGGTAAATGAGGAGCGTGTGGGTACGAATCCTGTTTGCTAGTATCATTATTTTGGTTTAAATGCATTAATGAAGGCGGGCAGCCTTTATACAGTCATAACTACATGTAGATAATGCACCCCTACTTGTTACTCGTCATATGATTTTTACAGTCTGAACATTATCTTGGTGTTAGGGTCATTTTGTACCGTTACGTAAAAACGGATGAACTCGACTGCACTTTGAGAAACATTTAGGTTCGTTAGGGTGTCTGATGCACATAACGTCAACTGAGCAGCCACGCGGAATGCTAACACACCAAAACTGTAGTTAATGTGATGAAAATTGGTTCTTTTGAAGCGCTATGAAAGAAACGTAAATGTCCTGAGAAACGTGACTCTGAATATCTCATTTGTGAGTGGTATGTTGGGGTTTGATGATCATGAAGCCATTAAATGAAGTGAGTCATACCATGCGTACATCTAGAGCATCAATTTGAGTTTTCATGTCATTTACTACTCTTTTTTTGCATCATAAAAAAGCAGGAAAAAAAGCTTTATAGTCGCAATCCTTGTCAAAGTAGGTCGGTTCATCAGGCTGTGAATTTTAACGAGAATGGAAATTCTCCAACCCAAAACTATAGGAAACGTATTAAATTTTTCAAACTGAATTTTTGCGATGCAATGAGATTCTCATCTAGTTAATATATTTGGATTGTTCTAACTTGTAGTAAAGACATACCCCTGGTAAATTTAGTTGAGCTTTTGAAAGGATCTAATTAGTACCCAAATCAATGAATGACCTTTTGAAAACACAAAATTAATGATGATTTGATGATATCATTGACAGTTTCCCCGCATCACAATACCACAGTTATTTATAATGAATACTGCTATTTGAAGTTCATTTCCAAATCACAACCATGTTGAAACATGATTCTGTGAGAGCTATGCCGTCAGTAAATTCCCCGAAGAAATTCTGTTATTGAAGAAAATGGCGCTTTTTCATCAAAGTTGAGTTACAATTTTAGGTCCTTTTGTCGGTTATTGTTTGTTACTGCTACGCAAATAGCCTCAGTAAAAAGTATGAAACGAGATGCCACAAACTCCTTGGTAAGATTTTCTTCCTTTAGTTTTTCAAGTTTAAAATAAATTTGGTTGTTTCAGATAAATTTGAGTTCACAAACTCTTCCCTTTTAATTGGTTGTGCGCTATCAAAATATTCTGCCCGAAGAAAAACCAACAGCAGCACCTGTACCCGGGGTGTATTTAATGGAGCTTTCCGGGCACTACTAGGCAGGCTAGCTAGCTATATCATCGCTACCTCGCATTGGAATAAGTTTCCATATCGACTTCAAAGAGCGCTTTGTGATATTAATGTCTTCCAAAGATGTACGCTGTGTTTAAAATCAACTGGCTCAACTGCTGAATGTTTTCAGCGTGCATTCTATATTCAAATCTCCCTTAACACTTTACACGCGGCTATTTTTGTTTTACCATATACAAAACAGATTTTTCAGAAACCTTTCACAATTTTTAAAGTCTATCTCAATTCTTCAAGGATTACTGAACCAATACAAGGCATGTTTGTACTTATTTCAATGCATTTCAAATGGTGATTCCAAATATGGATATGAAATTTTTAAAAATTGACATTTTTGAAACATTTTGTCAAATTTTGGAATGTCGTCTGCAGCTGCCTGCCGCGTGGAAAGTGTTAAACAGTGTTATTAGACTTTCATCTGGTGCATTCTTTTTTAAGGGAATTCCACATGATCGGTTATTATACAACCTGTTGGCAGTGGGCGCCAAGTGGCGAGTGCAAATAATGACCCCACACTGTTTAATGCATATTTGGCAAAACTTTCATGTTGTTCAACTATTTCCAGCGACAGGACATGTAATGGCCTAAAGTGTTTATTCTTAACCCTAACACAGCTAAATTTAAGCCTATCAATACTGCTATAAAATACTAGAATATAGAACCTGTAATCTTTGGAGTAGCTAAAGTATACCATCATCCACCCCTGCACCTACCACAGGTTTTCAATGTGAATTTATAAAGAAAGATGTGTGCAAACAGTGAATGATCACACTAGAGAGTAGCCAAATCTATGCATTCACTTCATCATGTTTTTGTTTTGTTTCTTCTTTCCCCCTCCCTTCTTCAGGTAATCACATTTTGACTGCAGAAGATCTTGCCTTATTTCACTGGCATCTACTAGGACCAGACCACCCTCTCAATGATCTCAGGGTACGTATAGTAGGTCTACAGTCAGGCCTCGCATTTTGAGGGCACTTAATTTCATGGCCACTGGGCAAATGATAAAATGGGCACCAAGGCCAACAAGTGGTGAAGAGAACTTTGAAAGTTGAAAAAGATTTACGAAGCTCCGGCCTGGAAAAATGGGGAATTTGGGAATCTGGGAATCTCATTCTATGGCATTCTGGTCATTGTGAGGGAAATTTTTCTTTTCTGGATAAAGAAATATACTAGAAATGATGGGAAATCCTACATATTTGGTGGGAAATGTTTCTATATTCCCGGGAAAGAAGCATTCTTCCAGGACGATTTACGGTCATCATATCAAACCCAAAACCCTCAAAAGTGTGGTTTATGGCCTCAGTTTGAGACTTTGTTAAAGGGATAGATATAAACAGGCCTCAAAATAAGAAATGAAGAGGGCAATTTGAAAGGGGCACCAACTTTCTCCAAGGCAATTATGTACTTTTGCATGGAGTGAAAACAGTCGGAAATTGAGGGCATCAAGGCTAGGTGGGGCATCGAAGGCAATTGTCTTCGATGCCTTCGATTAATTTGAGCCCTGGATATAAATCTGCAAACATTAATCTTAATGCTCCCAAAGTGGAATCGGAGAAGAAATTGGTGGAATGTCGTTTGTATGTGTGGAGTTTAGCTTTGGAGTCTGTGCTCTAGGGGTTGTGCTCTCAAAAATAACGTCCGCTCATATTGCCAACCGTTCTCAAGCGGGGGAGATAGACTGAGGGATACAGTGCTCCCAGCATAGGTTTCAAATGGTGTTTCTTGGTGTTTGGGCATTTAAGGGTTAGAGTCCTCTCTTGATCCTGCTTATGAAGCATACATGTATTGTAAGGCCTGTTCAGACGGTCATTTACTGCTAATCCAAAGTCCAGACGACAATCTTAGCCTCAAGTCTAGCAATATCCACTGCGGTATTCCAAACTTCGAGACTAACTCATGTTTACACGATTCTCTGATTGCCGGAAAGTAATGCCTTACAAAAATCTCACTCGCTGTTAACATGGTGGAAGGATTCATATGGTAGACACGCTCTTGGCCAACTCTCAGTTGGTGCTTCAGGGATCAGTTAAGGGACTAGTTAACTGCTAGATTTCTTAGGGTTAAAACACAGCTTTAGACTTGAGGTTAGTTAACCATGACACGATTCACACGGCCGTTTTGACAAGCGAATTTAACGCTAGTCTCTAGCTTAGCGTATAGCGCCCATTGTCTGAATGTGCTATAGAATACTGTTTAGCCCAAGCATTCTCAACTGAGGGCGCGCCACAAGTTTCAAGGCATCCCAAGTGGTGCAAGAGTGGTTAAAATTTGTTTTCAAACAAAATTCATGTCATGATATAAGCCAGATTTCATAGTCCTATGACGGTCAGATGTATAAATACAGCAATTTTCGCGTGCAGCGCGCATGTGCCCTCAAAAGAGTAATTTAGTTATTATGCTGCCTGATGTTAAAATATTTGAAATTAATGTTACAAAGGGAATTTTGCCATTGTAAATTCTAAATAAATATGACCAAGTGGAGCTTGGAACAAGTTGGTTACTAAAATGTGGCGTATCAGTAAATCTAGTTGAGAAAGCCTGGTTTAGCCTCAGAAAATTTCAATGTGCATTTCGCCAACCCCCAAACCCAGGTTTCTAATCGATATCGCAAATTTGGAAGACAAACCGACAAATAAATCAACCGCAACCCGACCGGGGATCGAACCAAGGACCCTCCAGACCCGACACCCTAGGCAAGCCACAGCTCTCAGCTACTCGTTCGCGCAGTATAGTGCGCTCATTATATAGGTTTAGTTGATTATGTCATCAAAAACCGTCCACATAAGCGTTTGGAGGTAGGCTTGGCCGTAGTAATTTGGAGTACTGAGTAGGGTGAGGGTTTAATATTCCTTTTCTGTCACTTTTCTATCGCCTACTGAAACTTTCAGAGGGCTGTTTAGAAAACAACAAAAGGGATGTGGTGTCATTGAGAGGCATATTTATTTGAGATGAATTTGCTGCAAAGGTTCCTTCAAATGATTTGTAAACTAAAAAAGCTATGTTAAGTGACTCCAATAGGGATGGGATTTTCGGGGAAACATGCTATGTATGTCCCCTTTCAACCTGGGTTTAGGTAGGCTATCAGGCTGAAGTATCTCGCCCATTGAGAGCACAACCTGTTACAGTTTTCCAGTAACAGGAATTGAACCCACAACATCTGTAAGTCATGCCACTCATGCAACTGCTTGGCTACCTGCCTACATTTATGATAGTTGTGCATCTCATAATAACCAACGATTTAGGCGATAGACCAGCTCAATTTTAACCGCGAAATGATCTTTTTGTGGTGTCATTATGCGAGAAATAATTTTTCGGACGTGAGGCACCGTTAGCGATTGTAATACGGAGTGAGTACCTGAAGTCTAGACTATATTTTGATTGTCATGAAGGTACCGGCAATGATGAGCATGTTCGATATTTACTCTGGCAACTAAGGAAAGGGGTGAAGGGGTCGCATCGAAAGGGGGGAAATATGGGGGATGAAAAATCTTGAGTAAAAGCGTATCACGGAAAGATCACAATTTGTGTATCAATTATAAACAAGGATTTATTTTACATGTTCCGTCGATTTTTTGTTACGCGTTCGACAAGAAATATTTATCAGATGTAGATTTAACCGTCGCTTTAGAATTGTTTGGTTTTGTTTAACAGCGGATAGCATCCCAGTAGTACGAAGCTAGTTATAAACCTACAACTACACAGAAGCTATATGCTATGTATGTGCGTTCATGTACGGGCATGTATAAAATAAATATGAAAGAAAAAGAAAAGTCTATATTCCTTTTGGAAATGAAATGTAACACTGCCAAGTAGCATTAGATCAACATGGTTTGATTACAATCAATGTTTCGTGTGTGGGATGTCGGTACAGGAAGATGAAGGGTAAGGGTGGGATTGATCCCACCCGGTATTATTTAGAGATGGTGTTGTGATTATGCTGCCAAAGTCGCGATTATGTCGTGGCGGCCGCCATGACTTTATCATCGAGGGCTATTTAACATGCGCTCACTTTACGTGCAAATCATGAACATAGAACATGTGCTCACGTCGTGCCGATCTCGAACATAGAAAATGTAGCGTGGAGAGAACATTATCTGTTGCGAAGTATGTTCTATGAAGAGGTGCTATTGTAATGGACTATGACGAATTCATTTCCAAACACTTGTGTGTGCGGCGCACTATCACTCTCATAGGGAGCTTGTAAGAAAAGCACCAGGCTAGTGAAACCACTATAGGGGATACCAAGTAAGACGTGAATCATGCATCAAGTGGGTCGATTTTCCCTATAACTTGGGTCTAGCTGCATTTAACATGCTCGTAAACTTTTGCATCGACCATTTTGATGGTATGTGTTGTTCAATACTCCCTTTGATATAATGTGTACATATATAGCAAGTGGACAACCTTTAACCTTGGGCGCACAACGACTTGCGTGAGCTAAATGTAACTTGGGAGGTTCTTGCCCCATGGCTGTCAGTCGGACCATTCACACATTGTACATGTACCCTCAAGTCAGTATTGAGATTTGAGAAGCAACCATATTTTTGCTTGACGTAAAGTTTGAGGGTGTTATCCCATCTCCCCCAGTGCTCTTATAACTTGAGTGAATGCATATTGTAATCAACGTTACCATCTCACCCCAGATGCCTGTACACTGTCTGTGTGACCAGTGCAGCAGTACAGCATAGAATAGTGTAGTGAACAACACTGGTATGCATGCGAGTGCTTGCGTGCACACAATAGGGCCCGGTTAGGAATCTATGGTCACCAACTTTGTCAGATTTTGTACGCCATCTGTTTATACCCTCCCATCCCCCATTGTTGTCTCTCTAATGAGTAGAAAAAAGATCTTTGTCTTCAAACTCGTGAGGGCTTTCAATACCCAATCCGGGATGCATATTTCCCCCCTCCTTCATGTCGATAAAAGGCAACTTTTTAATGTATGCGGCATGGAAAACGAATGCGCGCATTAGAATAAAGACATACACAGGTTTTTCCAAAGCCTAAGAGATATGCACAAAGATGTACATCCATATTGTTTCGTGTTAAGAGATGTACGGAATATTTTGACGGAAGTGTTTCCGTAATTTTATCAAAAATTGTCAAAAAAGCACCTGATTGTGGAGTAAAATAACGGAGATGTGTTTGAACATCGTATTCAAGAGGCGTTCACTTATTTCAATGACATTTTCTTGTATGAAAAACGGTGAATAAAGCATATTTCCGATAATAGATTATTACAAATGGCGCTCCTGCTGAGAGGTATGCATGGCGAAAAATAAATTGAGTACAGTCTTGTGTATTGAATAGTAATTGCCTGAAATGTGGAGCTAGCTGGGAATTAGCATCCCCCAGTTTAAAGTCTCGTCAAAAAATAGGTACCATGTCAAGCCTTTACCCGAAGCCACCCTGATATATAAACCAGATCCACATATGCCTTTGGCTGTCGAGAACTAGTAACCTATACATATGCCCTGTACTACTACCCTGCACATGAATCCATGTTTGAGATACATGTTTTTCCCCTTCAAAAATGATGCCTTGTACAGTGCCGTATACAGCTTTACCTTAAACGTATGCATGTAGGTGCAATTCATGTCTCGACGTGCCGTCTGCTAATGTTATCCTCAGAAAAACGGTTTCGAAATTCTCATCCCAAACTATGTTACGCCTGGTACTCTTTTGTAGGGAGAACATGGGTCCAAAAACGAGTACCAGCATGCGGGAGTCAACAAAAAAAACTTGCCGATTTCTGACTTATAGTTTGTAATGTTCTGGGGGTTAGAAGATGATCAGCCTTGTTCTTTTCTTATTTGTATTTAGGGTATCAGGGGGTTGATAGCTTCCGGTGGGTTATGGGTGTCACGATCTAGTTAAGCACAGTAACTTATGCCCTTGTCATAGAAATGGGTTATGGCTATATACTATTCATAATGTTGTTCAATATAATTAAGTCTGGGGAAAAGTTGGTACAAAACATAGAAAATGTACGTGATATTACGTGAAAATGTAAAACGCTGAAATATTACTAGAGTGCCACTGAAGTTGTATGTAGGGATACAGCCGAACTGCAATCGGTTTGTATAGTCATGAACCAAAACAGTCATCTGATGATTTTCTTATTGTCTTCCATTTCAGGCAAGAGCACAACATCAAGTTCATCCACCGCTCGACGCCATTGTTGATGTGGTAGCCGCCTACGTGCGCAATGTCACAAACTACAGGGAACTCCACACCATCGCTCTGGACGTCTTCAAAAAGTCCATTTCACGGACGGAGGAAAAGATCAAAAAATTTAAGAACAGTGTGGAGTATTATTGGTACGGGACAAGGGAAGCGTGGACAAGACCAAGGGGGAAAGGTAACTATCTAATGTATACCTGCTATAGATGTCTTTACACTTACATAGATAGGTCTCGGACATTGATGTGCCATGGGGATCATAATCCAAGCCCACCCTCCCACCCCAAACCCTCCCAACCCATCCTCCCACTCCCATCCTACCACCCCTTGGTATTGGTCTAAGCCCACATGATATTGGTATAAGTCCTCCTCTACTCCATGGACCAAAAAGAAAAATCAGCCTGCTTTAGCCTCAGGGTGTTGGTCCAAACCCCATATTGTCCAAAAGTGATTGGATACAAGCCTCCCCAATCACTTGGCTTTTAAGTCAAAACTCATTTTATCCAGCTAAGCCCCAGCTTATTGGTCTATGGAGGATGTAAACACCTCATTCATGCACTACTTATAATCAATTAGCTTGTTAAAGGTAGGATTTGAACCGGTGCCCTGAAGTGGTTCAGAATTGTTGTTTGCATCAGGGCATAGTTATTTAACTTTACATTCAGTGCCACTGATAAGTGAAGAATAGACCTTTGGAATTCTGACCAAACTAATGATCACGTAATCAGCATGGACATTGAGGTTGGTCAACCCAATCTATTGATGACATCTGGCTCTAGCAAAGTGTCCTGATCACTGAGGTCAGTGGCGTAGCTAGGCTCTTCATATTGGAGGGCGAGAAATAAAAGTGAATCGACAGAGTTTACCGACGAAAGAAATGTGTGCGGAGCGTGTAAACATTTTCGCATTTGCACTTATGTTGCTATGATTGAGGGACATTTTGGCTCTAAACGAGTACATACGCGCACCATCATACGCGCATAGTGCACAAACAATTGGAATCTTTTTACTAATTTGACCGTCATAATTCCATGATTCCTTTTGTCAAATGCACCAAGAGTGACAATCTCAACCGACAGACTCAAAATATTGGTGGGGCGATCACCCCCTTGCCTTCCCCCCTGGCTGCGCCACTGACTGAGGTCATGCAAGAGGAGGTCAGAGGAGCTCTGAATAGATCTAAAGAATTCACAGGTGTAATACAGTTGTAATATTACATCATATATGTTGTTGTTTGGAAAAACCTGTCGAATGTTGCACTGAATCAGCTTCGAGATGTACAACATTTTTCGAGTAGCAAATGCACTCTGCATTTTCAGGTATGAATGACCATTGTCCACAAACTAAATATAGGAAGAAGTCCTCGTCAGTACCTTGATGCTTTCAAGATCAATATCATGAGCCTATACATCCACCAGAGATTCAACAACTTGTGAGTGACCAGAAGGGGTTGGTCCAGTATGTTGCTAGGGCTTCCACCATTCTATCCACTTACATGTACGGACGAGCAATGATGATGATAACAATGATGATATTGATGACGATAATGATGATGATGAGGAATAGAAAACTGTAGTTAGAGTCTGTGTAGACATCCTGTTTTGAAACTATGAATATCTTTCTAGAATATTACCTCACAAACCTCAAACTGATCTTGCCAAAGGCTCAACAAATTAACTATACCAACAGTCTGCCGGCAGCGAATAATGCAGTGACAAATTATTCACTATGTCCACATTTCTCTAAGGTGAAGATCAACTGCTCTAGCTAACTGGGTCTGCACTTTATCTAGTGATACACCTTGAGGCATTTGGGTCAAAGACTCGTGTTGGTGATCTCATTCAATCTTAAGCAAACTGATGACCAAGTAATGGATGATTGATGACAATCCTGGTTAACATTCCTCGTATTTGCAAGTGCTTTACCAAACACTGGAAAGAGGTATAACCAAAAAGGTGACATGTTTTGATTGATTAAACCAGCGCTCTCGCATCCGCCCCTTCCCCAGCCAGCCATGCCCCCAGCCCTAATTGTAAAGACACATGTGCTGTGGCGCTGCTGCTGCTATCAGATACATTTGTATGTAATCGAATGAGGTATTATTACACAGCACATGATTTGGCAATCAACCACCGATTCATTTATATCAGCATTAATGCCTGGAGGGGATTGGATATTGACTCAGTGGTCTGCGTGCTCGCAAGCTGATGTAAACAATGATTTGTATCGTCGTCCGTCCGTGCCGTTACAGCATCAGCTCCTTGGGCATAGGTCAGTGACCTGAGTTGGTTGGTGTATTAATGAGATACCACAGTAGGTATGAGGTATGGTACCCAGAGGGCTTGAGGTTTGTTAATAGGGGGGTGTGTATGTGTATCAAATGAGGGATTGCCCTATGTCCTCTGGGAATGAGAGAAGGAAGGTTTGCAATGGAATGAGTATGAGTGTGTTCTGATCTGTCTTTAAATCACATACTTTTGTTGCTCTTTTCTATGTTGATTTTTTTCTGGAATGTGGTTATATGTTTTTTGCCTGTCTATAATGGGGTTGAAATTACAAGACTGATTTCCTATTTTTTGCACAAAATGGAACTACATCCATCCATACTATCTATGATTAACCCTGACCCTCCTAGATACTACAAAACCAGACACTGCTACAATCTTGTACCATGCGACTGCCAGGTCAATCTCACACCACGCTCCGCCAGGCGAGTTTTTTTTAATCTGACCTGTATAGCTCAGTCAGGTAGAGTCTCAGACTTGCACACATGCGGCCCTGGTTCGATCCCCAGAGCATGCGGAGACTGATTTTCCCCTCAAAATTAACCCGTTTTTCTCATCTGATAAAATCACGCCCGGGGAGTTGGGGTTAATGACTAAATGTTCATTGATGGTGACTTTATACATTAAACCAACCAACTTCCCTGTTCACTGATCCCTAATATGGATTCACTCTTTTAATGGACTACCCTTGTTCACATATCCATGTCAATGGCTTTAACCTTATTCACTGATCTACTTAATCTTGACTTTCCTCTGTCCATTGAATCAAACTATATTAACCCTAACCCCCCTGAATGCTAAAAAAATGCTAAATTTAAGTCCCTCTCCATGCGCATGCGCCGTCGGTTTTCGATGACGTAGTCAACCGAGCCTATATAGTGAGAGCATTATACTGCGCGAATGTGATGCTGAGGGCCGTGGCTTAGTTGGTGGGATGTGGGGCTTGTAACCGGAGGGTCCCTGGATTGAATCCCGGCAGGTTCCCGGAGATTTAGTTGGTGTTTTTTCCTCGAAAATTGTGATCCCGGTCAAAAACCCTAAACCGGGGTTAGGGTTAATCTCTCATACCCCGAACCCATTGACCATCAAGGATCACAAAACGTCAGTGCGTAGTAGGTTAAATATTTTTAGTGGATCAAGCCATTCAGAGATTTGAAGATCAGTTTATCTGGTTTAGTTGTTTAACTGAAAACCCTGCCCACTACTGTTAAACCAAATTTCATTGAGTCTGGATATCAGGTTTTAACAGTATCTCTAGAGAGAACGCAAGGCAAACTTGAAACTATTATGGCTACCTGCTACATGTAGTATTACTTTCAGGAAAGCTCTAAAACATGCTTTTGAATGGGACCGTTTTCTTGCCTTAATTGGTGAACATTACAGATGGCAAAAAGACTTCCACTCATTTATTTACATCAATCTCACCTTTTTCTTCTTCAAAATTTAGGTTATTTCGCACCAACAAAACTGAACTGCAGCTTGCTGGTCCAATCGTGTTTGCTCAAGACAACATTCAAGAAAACCCTCTTTTGTACACACTACCTTGGCACTTTCAAAGTTTAACAGGTTGGTTGTTGATAACCCCAGAGCTAGCTAGAGAAATATCGAGGTCCAAAAGGGGCTATTTTAATGAGTTTTAAACAAAATCGCCAGTCAGAATGTTGAACGCTTGTTAATAATACACATCTGGACTCATTTAATGATCCAGCATCGCAAATTTTCAGTCTAAATTGTCAAATTTCTAAATCACTGAGTCAAGAGACCAAATAACACCAAAAATGCATATATTCCCTGAAAATTCTGTCCCCTTTTTTAAGTACTTATCACCACTAACAGACAGACAAACAAATGTAGAGACACATGCACAAATAGACCAGAGTAAGCACACACACACCACACACGCACGCGCGTGTTCGTACATGAACCTAGCGATACGGAGAGAGAAAGATCCGGAGTAAAAAAACAACCTCCCCGCACCTGACGTGTTGGAGGAGTGTCATCCCCTTTGGTCAAATTTGTAGAGATTACAACGGGTAATTCTATACCATGTCATACTGAGAGGACACTAACGGAAGTCATCATGGCACATTGGGGAGGGGATGATATTAGTTATTTATTTCCTCCGCACACCGAGAGTTGCGACATTTTTGTGGCTAAGGAGAGGAAGCCCAACTTGCTGGGAGGGGGTTAGGTTGGAATTTTGTGTGTGAGTGTTGTGTCCAATAGAATGTAGTTACAGGGGGATTGGGATGAAATTGTTGCTGCCAAATTCATGATGGGGGTAAGGTTGGAATTCTGTTTTCGAACGTTGTGTCCTATATAAATGTAGTTTACAGGGATTGGGATGAAATTGTTGTTGCCAAATTCATGATCATTTCGATTCGGCTGGCAATATTGCGTTATTTTGAGGGATGTATCTCTTGAGGGATGTAACTCTTTCTTTGATGGTTAATACTGAGGTAATTCAGAAAATATTTTACTGGCTAAGCAGCATTGTCATTGACTCCATAGAATAGAAGTACAGATGAAGTATGAAAATAGGGGTACATGTTGTCCCACAATCTAATTTATATCTGACTTACTTTGCTGTAAGGAGGTCATCTTCATTGACAATCGGCCGTCAAGAAGCCATTGTCCTCAAGACCATTTTCAAAAGCAATCCTAGTTTGCAGTGCTATTTTAACAATGTATGACTTGGATCCCTAGCTTCCTTTTCCTTATCAGAATTGAGAGTTTGATGTCAGAAGAAAGCCTATAGCCGTATTTCTCTCACAACCCAAGCAAATTGTTACGGCATGAGCGTTGTTCTATGGGCAAATATTAAGAGAATCTTTGCCTCTATCATTTGAATAATTGGAGTGATATTTAACATAACGTTTGGAATAATACCGTGCTCTTCATTAACCCTCCGACAGGCGTATTGTGGGACAGAAGCGAACAGGGGCGGGGGAGAAACTGGGGAGAAATAATGACAGGAAAAAACTCTCAAAAATCGGAGCCTATATATACATTTTCTTGATTGCGCAATGGGAGATGGGGCCCACTGGCGCAGTGCTTCTGTGGGATTATGTTGGATGTGGTAGTGTAAGGGTTATAATAGAAAATTCTGTGTTAAAAATATCGGGTCATAAAACCCCCAAAAACGAAAAAAAAGGGTTAACATTTGTGTTTATTTTTCATCTCCGAATGTTGTCATAACAATTCAAAAGGGATTCTAGAGATGAATTATTCTCACATTTATTGTTTCAATCGATTGAAAGCGCATATGTTATGCCCCTATTCTTTCATGCAGGACTATCACATTTTTTGAGTAATCTATCCTCGAGTGATTTTTTTTTATAGATTTGGGTAACTTTTTGTAGGTGTATTTTTTTTTAATGTTCTCGACTTGTCCCAACTTGACAAGGCATTTGTTATGCCATGGAAATAGAACCCATTTATTAAGAATGGTACATTTGAGATGTTAATGAAAAAATTGAAGGAAATAGGACACTATTTTTTTTGGTTGCATGCATCCCAATTTTTTTACCAGAAAATTAGAAATTGATCAGGGTAGTAGGCAGGCCTGTTGTAGGTTGATGACTTGCATTTTATGTTTTATGACTGGATGTGGATTCATACTTGTTGCAACTTGACAACACTCGCAGAATTCTGCTCAAATTTAGCGTGCTGGATGGTTAACCGCATGCTTATCTTTTCTGGTGTGTGTGTGCTTGGAGGGTAAAGTAGGTTGGAACTTGGGATCTGGGCGCTCCTTTGCAGGAATTAACTAGGCTCACAGGATTACTTGGATGTGCACTATCATAGTCCGGACGGCACGCTTTATAAAGGGTGGGACTTCAGAAATCAAAAAATCAACAAAAGGGTGGGGGTCAGAAGATTTTTGATATAAAGGGTGTAGTTGTATAAAGCGTGGAGATAAAATAAAAAGGGTGGGGGTTTCTCAGCGATCATCAAAATAATCAAAATACCGACCTTGCTGGCTCGCTAGTGCTAGTTATATCATAAATATGTATCCGATATCGGGTCTGATATACTTCAAAATTAAAAAGTCGCCATCTTTAAATTGAGCAGGGATTGTGTTTGTTGTTATATAGCGCCATCTATTGTTGAAATCGTGACATTTTTTCAAAATGGAAACTCACCGCGAGCTACGAAAGTGTCGTACGCTGCGTAATATCACATTTTAGGGAGCATAAGAGTACCAAAAATGCACTGATTTGATGAAATATATCCATTTCAAATGAATCTCCTCTAAATTTGCATTAAATAATCTGATTTAGCCGACAAGGTGGTTTTTAAGTAAGCTTTTCCCCCCTTTTTTTTCAATTATTTTTTTTGATGAATAATTTCGGGAATCCTGGGACCCGCCCGAAAAACAAAACGTGTCCCGGGATGTTTCTGTCACTTTCTTCCAATGAGAGCCTTTTCAAATTTGAATGCACAAAATGATCAAAATGTCCCCTTTTCGGTATAAAGGGTGGGGGTTGAACATTCCTAAATAAAAAAGGGTGGCTCTGTAAAAAGGGTGGGGCAAAAATAAAAAGGGTGGGGGTCTGACCCCTGTGCGGACAGGGACTATTTTTTTATTATCAAAAATGTAGGGTGGTTTGGTGTCCTATATTGAAATATTTTGGAATATACAATGTACAACCATAGAAATTGCTGTTGCATCAACAAAACAATGATTGATCTATAGGTGGGTGATTAATTATCTTGCTGTAAAAAGGCATGTGGAACTGAATTCTGTTAATATGTAAAAGCTATGTTTTGATCAGCTCAATTCAATTGTATCGGGTGCCTTTATGGCAGCTCTAAACTGATGAACTGAATTCCGGTGACCTGAAAGCTGCAATAACCCTAATCTATACGGGGTTTGCACCAATAAAGCTAACAGTGAGAAACTCTGGACAAATGGTGTGTGCCGCCCCCGGGCATTGAACCCGGGCCGCCTCGAAAATAACTTTTCGGAGCCTATTACATCTTTGCATGATTGTGCAATGAGATAGACTGGGGAATGGTGAATCCACCGGCACGGTGCTTCTGTTGGATTTAGCAGGGTTAGGGTTAATATCAATTTATTTCACAGTGGCGCTTTTAAAGAACAATTTGTAATAGTGAATGTGGATGTCCTAAAGCGTCAATTGACCAAATGTAGTAGAACAGCACAGGCCTTGTTGCTAGCTGATCAAGTTTCCATTGGAAACAGTCTACCTACTTTATAAACGCCCCTTTAAAACCGCTAATAGGCTCATTGATAAAGCGGTCATGATCTCAATGAGGAGGACAGCAATAGAGGGCCTCGGTGGTAGTGTTGGTCATAATGTTGTGACAATGCTGCGGAGAGTTAGCAGGTTGCCACCGATATGTTTTGAGTGACGACAAACCCAGCCTATTTGAGTGGCCAGAATATGCATAGGGCAATGTTTCTCAAATGTAGACTAGAGCAATCCATTGGAATAGGTGTCATGATTTGTCACATGTCACATTTGTATACATTCAGCCAAAGTTTTTGTATCCTTCAGGAGCAGCGTATATCAAGAACGGGGCCAAAAAGAGTTGGACTAGCGTTTTGGAAATTCACACATTGTCCTATTTAGCTAGGGTGTAATGCACATAACAACTGGGTTCTTATAATGCATTATTTAAGTGATAGAAAAGAAAAGGGGCTCCCCCTTCTGGTTGTTAGCCTTGAGCACTTGTTGTGACACCTGTATAGATAAGTAAGAAAACTGTTATAAAATGTCTGATATCTGCATTGAAATGTCCCTGTTCCCAAATCAGCAAATGGCCCAATTACGTTATGCCAAGTTTGCTCTTTCATGCAGTTAAAATGTGTATCGTTCAGGAGAAAACCATGATAAAAAGAGTCATAAAGACAAGTGTTAGAACATTGCATAAGGGTTATATATTTGAAAATATGGAAGTTTTTTCCCTTCAGGCACTGAGTTTCTTCCCCATTACAACATACACCCCCAATAACATACCCCCAATTACAACATACCCCTCCCCATTCCCCCTTTTTACCCAACTCCTTGTGGCCTGTCTTCCCCACACTCTACCAACCTTCTTTCTTTCCTCACATCCCCCTTACTCTCACATTTGATTCAGTTTCTTCCTTTATTTCTTCAAAAGTACCGAGTTTTTCCCCGTACCCTGAAAGCAGGACATTTTCAAGTATGTATACCTCTGATTTGCATAGAGTATAGTGAATAGAACCACTGGGTTCAAATTCTCATTATGAAAGAGGTAGATCAGGAAGTAATGGGACTTGTGCTCTGGTTGTGAGTCTTGGGTATCTGCTTCACAAGAACCCAAATAAGACTGTACTTCATTCTATTTCAAGTACGAAAGTGATATCAGAGAAATCCAGTTTAAGTGATACAAATGTGTGTGTGCTTGTCTATGTACTCAGGGATGGGGGATGGGGGGAATTTGTCAAAAGTGGACCTTTTTACCAAATGTTGACCCTTTAAAAAAGAAGAAGATTGTTTCGCTCGCTACCAGGCCTCAAATTTAGAAATGGAGAGGGCATGCAATTCAAGGCAATTTGAAAGGGGCACCAACTTTCTGCAAGGCAATTATGTACTTTTGATTGAAGTGAAAACAGCCAGAAATTGAGGGCATCAAGGCAACTACAATTCAGGACATTTGGTGTTGGAACACAGAGTCCATTCCATTTCTCCGCAATATCCCACATTAAGGGACCATTTTCAAGCGCTGATTTTGCAACAAACTTGTATGTAGAGCTTTTAAAGCTATCCACTAACTCATATCCCCCGCCCCACCAATCAATGTTGAGGGTCCCATAACGACCGTGGAGATGAAAAGGTTCCGAACAACATTGGACATTGGGGAATGATTTCAACAATGTCCTCAAAGTGTTCCAACAGTAATTTCTTGGATTGTTGGTGGGGCATCGAATCGATGCCTTCGATTAATTTGAGCCCTGCTCGCTACGCTCTCAAACAGCATTTTAGGACTTGGGATTGTACTCGCACAATCAAATATGAATCCTCATATTAGGTGGGTAAACGATGTAGCTATCACAGAAATACCCAAGACATAAATTTAAGCGAGGTGGAATGGAGTCAAGTCATAAAATGACTGTAAATGTCTCATTTCTACATATAACACTACAGAAATCGTACCGAACTAATGCCAAATGTGTACTTATTATTGTATTTTAATTATGTATTCCTGCTTTATTTTGATATCTTCAGCCGGTTTCAAGTACAACTTCAAGATAGGCGGTGGATCCAACCATGTCGGCCAGACACAGGTGGAATCACAGGTAGGCACCATTCTACAGGAAAAGAACATCTTTTATTCAATTGACACACACTATGTACGAGGGTCTTATGAAATATCACACAGTTGTAGCTTGGAACCTCTGCTACAAATTCATTGTAAATTGATCTGAGTACTGGTTTTACTTTTCTGGAGTTGCAGTGAAAACCAAACTTACATTTAGTGTGTCGGAAACGGATGAAAAAACAGCAAAATATCGCCGAAGTGCTATTCATTTGGCCTATTGTAAGAGACAAAACATACCTATCGGTCAATTCATTCTTAATGTCAGATATCACTTTAACAGACCATAAACATTGAAGGTGACTGATTTATTTGGAAAGAGTATGCCTTCTGATTAACCAGTACCAGATCAGACAACCATAATTTTACCCTTCTCCTAAAGCACCCTGAAAAAGACATATTTAACTTTCATAAGAAAGTGATTTCCCGATACCGGACTAAATAGAGGGATTACAAGTCTCCCAAAGAGATAATTTTCTATCATTTACTACCTGATTGACTATTCTGAAGATTGCACATAATGAAAACTCATAACGTGACTATTATGTTAAAGATTTAACATACGAGGCATCGCTGTGTTGCTTGAGTTGTAACAACGAAAATTCAACTGATTATCAGTATTCCAGAATGCCAAATGCATAGCAATACATTCGAGTTGATATTACACTATTTGCGAGCCTGCAAGAGTTAATATTGCTTAAAATCTTTGTCATACATGATAATACTATAACTTTATCATACGAGGGTCGTTCAATAAATAATGAAAGTGATCATGGTATGGGATGCATGAGTGATTCTATTGAGGGATAATGTGATCAATACAAAATATGAACCTTTGTCTTTCAAACAATACCCTTTTGGATTGTTAGATACCTTTGGTTATGTAACGTCATTAACATAAACACAATAGGTTTCAGACACTGACTGAAATCTGTCAATTATTTGGCTTGATATGTAATATGTTGAATATGGGTTGACTGATACATTTGCATATATCTCGTCAATGCAAGCATAAAAAAGATAATACTTGGCACATAGTTAGAACACACACTTATCTCTGTTTGACACTCTCTTTTAGATCTGAATTCCTTAATACAAACAAGAAGGGACCATCTCAAATATACTTTAGTAAATTGGTGTGTGATGTAAAGCAATAATAGTGGGGATTTCAAGAGGAGCTGTTCATAAAATTTCCTCAAACCATTGAAATTATATGACGATTACTTTAACAATACATATCTAGTAGCTCTAAAGATAACAGTAATAAGAGAGGTTGTGGCAGCCATCTTTGATTGATACATTCATGCATATCTTCATTTTGACTATCACAATATTTTTCACATTGATTTAAGCATTTTTCATTATTTTTTATTAGAATTTGAAGGCACAGTAAAATTTTATCTGGTAAATGTCATGATTTTAGCCATTTTTGGCCCAGTTCAGAATGATCTGCCGTCTATTTTTTGCAGGTTTTGTGCGAATAAGTTTAGATAATTAGTTAACTATCAAACGGAATCTCCCAAACTGGTTAATTGCTTGGATTTTTCCTAAATTATTTGATTTTTCGCAATATTAGTGATTCACTGACTGGGCATTTTTCAATGAAAATTGGCTATTTGAAATACTGATATTTGTAAACATTTTATTCGATTGCAATTTTCTCTCTGATACTACATATATCAAATTACACAGGGATTAAAGTTATTGTCTTTTTTATCATACTTACGCGAAAAAAATTGGGATTTACCTGCTTCTGGTGTCATGTTATGCAATCTTCTTACCACATGTTTCATACAAACAATTCAAATTTACCGCCAAATAACTGATTTAGTAGTGTCCCAAGTGTACTTACTTTGAGACAATGCTATGACGTCATAGTTCACTCTTAGAAATCCAAAACTGTATTGTTTGAAAGATAAAGGTTCATATTTTGTATTGATCACACTATCTCTCAAAAGAATCACTCATGCATCCCATACAGATGCGAAAACGCAATGTAACAAGAAGCCTGATCCCATACCATGATCACTTTCATAACTTACTGAACGACCCTCGTATATCATTCATTGATTTCCATTTTCAGTAGCAATCATGCTTTTATATCTAACCATATTATAAGGAAAACCTCCCAAAAAACATGCATTTATTTTTAAGGTAATTTTCTGTTTCCGTTGTCCAAAATCTCTCTCTGGCTTTCATCTCATAAAATGAAAAATAAAACGGATATCAATATAATTTACCATAAATGTGTAGCTATCATTCAGAGCTATAATCATGACAAATGTCATGAGGCTGACATTCATATAAAAGCAATGTTATGAGGGAGGAGGTAGAACTTATTGAATGACCTTCGTACTTCATTTTAACATGGTGTTGATTGTCAATTTATAACAACTATCTTGTTAGCCATGATCAGGCTTCTAAAATTATTTATAACATAAATATTGGAGCTCTCCAGTATTTTTGTTTAAAATAAGACAGTCCGAACTACCATAGCCAGATGGCACTGTAGCCAGATGGGGCCTTCCTATTAAACATAGAAATCCCACCCTTCCACATAGAGCTGAATACAGCATGCTATGACAAATGATGTAGGATTTACAAGCTAATAGCTGTTTAGCATCGAAGCCTTGTACAAATTGTAACACCGCTCTGATGTTTCTCTTTAGTGTCTTCAAGTAGAAAAATAGGGTGGTGTAATTGTTCTTACAAATTAAAACTGTCTTCTGTAACTTTTAGTTTTTAAACTAAAAGTTTCCAAAGACAGTTCCAAATACTCACAGCCCCAAACCCCATGAAATCCCATTCGAAAACCATGGCGGCAGCATGTGTCACCTCGAGTCTATCTCACTTGGCGCTCAAGGCTGGTGATAAATGCTTACGGAATTGTTAATTACGGGCGTGTGACCCTTGGCCGAGTGGACTAAGACAGTCCATGCTGGAGGACCCAAGTTCAAATCGACAGTGTATTCCATGCTGGAGGACCCAAGTTCAAATCCAGTCGAAGGCAAGTCCAATTTTCCCTGCTAAATGTTGCTAAATTGCGCCCAATTTCATCCCCGGATAGTTTTTTCAACATCCGTCCCAAAAGTGTTAGGTTACCCAGTTAATAAGCATAAAGGAAACAGTGTATCACTATCTGGAAACTTAGTATATCAATACAACTTATTACATCTGATTGTCTAGCAGGCCACTTGTCCTCAGTATATAACTATAATAAAAGTTAATAGGTTTCAACTAGTCATCCAATCCACAACTTGCCCTGTAGAGGTGTGTTGATACAGATCTGTAAATAGGTTTTGTAATGATGTCCGGTAGCTAGCTGCCTATAACACCAGGGTGTGCTCTAGCAAGAAGGCTACCGTCTGTTAGTTTAGTCTTAACACTTTACACGCGGCAGGCGTCTGCAGACGACATTCCAAAATTTCACAAAATGTTTCAAAAATGTCAAAATTATTGAATTTCATTAGCATATTTGGAATCACCATGAGAAATGCATTGAAATAAGTACACATGCCAAGTATTGGTTCAGTAACCCTTCAGATAGACTTTAAAAATTGGGAAAGGTTTCTGAAAAAGTAGTCTACTCGTATGCCTTGTATAATTTCACTGTCACACAATCGAACAACACCCCCTGATACTTCCCATCCGAGAACCGACCAAATACAAGGTCTACTGGCATTGGATTTACAAAAGAACTGTGCTTTAAGCACACTAGGGATTACTAGGGACGATGCTTTTTATGCGTCACGATAGTATCACACCCCTTCATAACGCGCTAATATTGAATTTGCTGTTTGTACATCTAGAAACGCGTGAAGGTGGTATTTCTGTGACTGTGTAAGAGTTTCTATAGTTATCGTAAACAATTATCAAATTATTTGTCTCTGTTTGGACGTAAAAAGGTTTTTTATTACACGATATTGAAAGATAGGAAATAGCATGGAAATAGTCACATATGCGGAAATGTAGCTATATCTCCGACGAAGATATTTTGGGCGAGGACCAATGTCAAAGATAACCCACTAAAGTGTGATTTTAGACCGAAACGGCGGCTATACAGTGCCAGAAAATCGACATTTTGAATTTATCAAAGTGAACAAGATTCTTCTCTCTGTGAAGACGGTATATAAATATTCATATAATTCGTATTTATCGTGTCTGCCATTGGTCAATTTTGAACCCCACGCGAACAAATTGCTCATTACATATGCGTCCAATTTTTGGACTAGCACTAGTGTAAAGGTATACGGAGGTCAGCAAGGTCAATCCAATGCAAGTAGACCTTTTTTTCCGGGGGTGAGATCAGAGGATGGGGAGCGGTCAATGGGGAGTGAGCCCTCTATCGGTACAAGGAAAAAGGTATACTAAAGCAGACTACTGAAAAAGCTGTTATGTATAGTAAAACTAACAGCCGCGTGGAAAGAGTTTTCACTTTCCACGCAGGTTTTACCATACAAAACAGATTTTTCAGAAAGCTTTCCAAACTTTCAAGGTCTGTCTCAAGTATTACAGAACCAATACTAGGCATGTTTGTACTTATTTCAAGGCATTTCTCATGGTGATTCCAAATATGGTTATGAAATTAAATATTTTGTAACATTTTGAAACATTTTGAAGTTTTGGAATGTCGTCTGCAGACGCCTGCCGCGTGGAAAGTGTTAATTTCACCGTGACCCAACAGAGGCTACCTGGCAAATGTTGCACACGGCAGCTGTGGCAGATCAAGGCATTGGGCAGATAGGCTCACTGGCATTATAATGTTAGATATCATCCAGGCATTCAGGCTATTTTGTTTTCCAAATTTCCGCCCTTTCTTTTATTTTCAGCCCGTTTTTGGCCTTTATAAGCTGATTTCACGCATCTTTTCAGGCTATTCAGGTTTTTTCATAATCATGCCTGATCATTGGCATTCTGCAAAACCTTGTATGTTTTGGGCCCTTCAGCATGTATAAGTAAAACATCCCAACGGTTATGCATAGAAAGTGTTGCATTATACATATTCAAGAGCACTTGCAAAGTTTTGATAGATGTGTTTTTGGCCCTCGAACATGTTTAGAGCAGACTGCCCAAAGGTTATACTTAGAAAGTATTACTTTATATACATGCTGAAGGGCCGGATGGAGATGCAAGGTTTTGACAGAATAGCCTGGCATAAAGATGCAAGTTGGACAGAATGAATTCACAATTTGATTACAAAATTGATATCTATGGGCATTTTGTGACAATACATGTCATCTGGGGGTATGTATTAATAAGAATCTTGATCTGTTGGTTAGGTCCAATTTATTCATTATGAGAGTAACCTCACTTGCCCATCAAAATGTATCACAAAGGCTATAAAATGACCGAAATAGGTAACTACCGTATTATCCCTATTAAGCGCACAGGGCGGTTAACAAAGTCATTTTGGGTGGGCGCTTATTAAGTTACCTTTTTTAAACACATTTATTGTACTAAATAAAATGTACAAGTGGTCATTTAAAGATGCTGACCATTTGATGGTCATTTGAAGATGCTGACCATTTGATGTACTAAATACAATGTACAAGTGGTAATTTGAGAAGGCTGACCACTTGACGTTAAGAAAATGTACAATTGGTCATTTGAGGAGGATGACCATTTCATGTACTAAGTGAAATATATGTACAAGTGGTCAGGATGCTGACCATTTGAAAAGGTGGGCACGCTTACAAAGAATTGTTTTTATTGGTAGTCATTGAGAAAAACAGGGGTGGGCGCTTATAAGGTCCTGGGCGCTTAATAGGGATAATACGGTACCTGTTTTGTAAGGGCTGAAATAAATGCAAAGAATTTTAAAAGACAAACATACTCAAATTTGAAAATATTTTCTGACGTTAAATTTTGCTTCCAAAGCTAAATTTGTCGGGCAAATGAGTAGGAAGTTTTCTATTTCAAAATACTCAATTGGGAGATTACAACACCTAGCTAGTAATCCATCTATTGTGAGTGTCAATGTATCCTTAGTCAAACACAGATCACCTCATTTTTTGCTGTGATTTTTGCGAGATTAATGGGCTCACCAAGTGTTTTCGGTTAGCATCAATATTGCAACGACCTAATTAAGATCATCGGCGTCTCGTGGGTTCAATTCACACCGAAACCGTGATATTTTTCACGATGTTAATTTTTTTAGAAAACATTATCACCGAGCGAGCGTCCTCGTTTTCTGCACGGAACGATGCATTGATTACTGCCTAAAGGACATTAAAACGATCTCGTTATTGCATGAAAACTCGAGCAAATCACCTCTCCACCTGGTTAAATATGCACAAAGTTTCACAAAATGCGTCATTGTGTTACAAAGGATAACTGGCAATTATGAAATCAGTACATGGACTGGATGGTGATATAATTTGATAGCACTCTAGTTTAAACACACAATGACTGAAATTGAGACAAACACTCACTACTGGAGAGACAACGCTTAATCTCACCAATTTGGTGCACAATTTTTACGGCTCCCAAATTGACGAGAGAGTTATAAAATAAAAGTAGGTCATTTTGGGTACTGGTGGCGGCGTTTATCTTTCAAATTTGAAGCCTCACGCTGGGAAATCAGAGGTTTTCTGTGCAAATAAACATGTTTATTCAGTATGTCATTTGAGTATAGGTGGCACTTGACTAAGTAAAGGAGACTGCAGTGAGTGTACGGTAGTGGAAATCCAGCGGCAAAGCGGGAGCCGGTTTTATTGCCCGTTTATGTTTCTTTTCTTTATTGTTTTATTGGAAGAGAGATGCACCCGTCGGTGGTATGATGACAATGATTGAGGCTCGGGAGTTTGAGGGGGGAGGGATCCAATCAAATTTTGCGGGCGATTCCTTATTAGAAATGGAAAGAGATTGAAAATGACAAGTTTGACGGAGACTGCTGCTTTTTTTTATTAGACAGGTGAAGGGATTATTTTTGCGACAAATTTTATTTTTGTGGAACAGTTACATACAACTCTGGATTTTAAAAAAAGCCCCCACATTCGTAACATTGCTATTTGTTGATGGTTGTGGAGCCTGCTCTAAAAGGGATGAAATTGTCAAAATCTGATCAAACTAACACAAATACCAGTCTAAGATTGAGACGATATTCTGCATTTGGTTGCCTGGAAATATCAACAGAATCATTGATATTCCACATGAATGTTTGTTTCGTTGGAAATATTTGCATTGCTGACACATGTTATCAACTACCATACCAACTGGTGATCTACTAAAACTGAATGAGCTGTTGTGAAACTGGGCACGCTACCTTGTTTTAATAACACAAATCGTACACAAGAGGAACGGGGGACGGTAGAGATTCTGCTCCTCAGAGCCCACATCTTCTTTTCTTTATTAGCGGGCTAATTTATGCACCTACATACAACCAATGTTGATGACACGATTACTAGTAATACTACTATTCTCTGTTCTACTACCAGGCATGCTCCAAATCCCTTGCACGCATCATGCCATCCTGACTTGCCTCCACCAGTTTTATTAGCAACGGTGTGGCACGGTGGTCTATATGGGTATATAGCAACAAACGTGCGCATGTCTCGACATGATTCGGTTTGTCTTTTCTCTTGCTAAAAACTCTCCGTCGCTTCTTTACTTTTCTTCTTCTAGAAGAGGGGGAGTATTTTATTAAGAGCACAAACTGGTGAATGAACCTAGCGCCCATTATTACCAGTCGATCAATCAGGGTTGCTCAATGTATTTTGGTACTACTTCACGGGTGGGTGGAGGAAAAGCGGGGAATCTCGTGTTAACAAAAAAAAATCCTTCACTTTTTCTGTTTAGTTTCTTTGAGTTGAGATTTTAAGCATTTGCATCGGTTAATTCGGAAATTTCATTGTAAAGGTAAATGAAGAACTTAATATTATCGTGAGTGTTTTTGATGCAGCCATGAGAAAGGATATTGCTGCGGAACTCTAGCGCATACAAAAAGAGCAATTTGGAAGTGTACTGTTAGTGTACCATAATCCATGCAGTTGATTGCTTTCAATTTGTTCTCGAAGGTTTTGTGCACCCTATAGTGTGTTTGGAACCAAATATACGGGAGCAATTCCATGTGTAATTTATGCAAGCCTGCATTTCTGTGCCTCACCCATGGCTTTTAGCATAGATAATCGACACAGGGATGGTTAAGTCCCGGATTATCTCTATTGAAATGTTGCGCGGAGCTTATCTATGTCTGTTTTGCAAACACCTGTATGACTAGCCTTTTTTAAAAGCCCGGTAAACAAAACGGGTATTGATAGTCTATTGCGGCAAACAGTATCTAATGCTAGCTAACAGGATACATAAAATTAGTTTGATAAAAAAAACAACAGTGAAAGTTAAGATACTTCTAATATTTGAAACATAACAATTTAAAACACGCATTCACCGATGCGATAGATGTAACGCTATTTGTGAAGTTTATAGACACTTATTTCACCCAGTTTTCTATTACACGTAAACTCGAACCCATGATGAGCGCGATGGACAATAGCACTTCTTTTGAAATCGATTCCTAGCGATTTCATGGATCTGGGAACGAGAGTGGCGTATTATTTATGGATGTTAAGAAGTTATTTCAAGACAGGGCAAAAGGCTACATCGGCTTTTGTGTTGAGCGACCTTGGTCCGAAACACACATAGCTTCAAACAAAACACCCACTTAACCATCCCTGTGTCGATTATCTATGCTTTTAGCAACTGAACTGAATCAGTTTCTGCAAACTTACCTGTATTTTGTATTTTTTGGCAACAACCAAAAATACCGCTTTTTGAACCTTTTACCACCGTACCAGGCTGCGAGCTTTTTCTTAACTCCGATTGTGATTCAGGATGAAGTGGATGCTTATTGTGCCATATCTCATATGGCAAAATGCAAATAATTACACACTTCACCCTAACCCCCCTGAGTGCTAAAAAATGCTAATCCAAAGTCCCTCTCCAAACCCATGCGCCGTAGTCAACCGAGATTATATAATGAGTGCAGTATACTGCACGAATGTGTAGCTGAGGGCCGTGGCTTAGTGGTTGGAAGGTGGGGCTTGAGAACGGAGGGTCCCCGGATAGAATCCCGGCAGGTTCCCGGAGATTTAGTTGGTGTTTTTTCCTCGAAAATTGTGATCCCGGTCAAAAATTCTAAACCGGGGTTAGGGTTAAAATAGTAAATAGATAGCTTTTCATTAAAATTGTTGCACAAGTGTGTTATCAATGCATATGGTGGGTGATTGGTCATAACGTTTTTGAATTAGAGACAAATATATTGTTACCCACCACACCTCTATAGGAAAAGACAACAGGCAGTCATGAAGATATTTTTAAATCAATATTTTGTAAATAATTGTCAAATAAACATCACCTTAAGAAACATAAAATAAAGTTTTAATCATATTTCACTACTTTCAAGCCTGCAGAAGTGTAAAACTTGCAAGTGTAAGACAATTTTACGGTTGGAATAATAGCAATAATCAGAACAAAATCGGGACATTTTACCTCAGATTTGGATATAATGCAGGAACAGACAATGAATGCATGATAACCAAACAACATTTCTCTCACAATACTGACACTCTTACTGTCAAGCTTTGAACAATCAAAACAAATGCATCATTCATAGGCTCTTGTGAAATCATCTCAACGGTCGAACGGCTGTTTTCATTACAATAATGATAACAGTCAACAGACCTGATGATAATTCTTCAAATCTGTTAAGGGAAGTGTCAACTCTTTCATAAAGTGCCAAAAAAGTGATTTTTGAGATCAAAAACACATTTTTGGCACTTGTTGTTCAATAATTTCAAAACTAAAAAAACAAAAAGCGATCCCAGATAATTGACTTTAGATGATTTGGTGAAATTTTGGAATCTTTTACCAAAAACAGATTTTGTTAGGTTTTCTGAACATTTTTGCCGCCAAAAAAAGTGATTTTTAGTGAAACTTGATACCAAAAATTGATTCTCCGACTCATTTCATTTAAAAAATGTATACTTTTATGTACATCACATTTATAGTTTAAAAGTTACAGTGCTTGATAAATTTGACACCAAAAAGGGTTGACACTTCCCTTAAACTTGATTGGTATGTCACACCGACACTTAATAAAACGTCACTGGTTTTTTTATTGGAGGTTTGTTTTTGTTTCTTTCGTTTCACTTCTTTTTTCTGATGGTGGGGTTGATTTTGTAACTCAACATGAGAAAGTTTGTGGAATACATTCGTTATGAAACTTTTGGTGGAACGTTGAAGAAAAAAGAAGATGCGAAAAATCAGTCGTGTAGAATTGATGTGTTGAGAAAGAAAAGGTATACACATAAATATATAATACCATACTAAATAATTATAATTTAGTTTGAAGTAGTGAAACATGACTTAAATTGACCTAGTGACATATTCCTCAACTCAATACGTATTTTGGGTGAAATATTGTTCCAAAGAGAAGAAGCTCTGGCATGAAATGTAAGTTTACCAGAATTGCTATTAGATTTGGGAATCAATAGAGTATTTGATGTATGGGTTCTCTGTGGACTATGTATCATACTTGTGGACCTTATTAGAAGAAAAAAATTCTTGGGTATGGAACAACACTTCCTTCAAGTTTTGTCCAAATCCTCCATATTTCGGTAATGTTAGACAAAGTAACATTTTTATTTTTCACACATTAATTTTAAGTTGCCAATAAGTCGCATTGATTTGGAAATACACTATTCCATTTAAAGCCAATCAACAACTTTACCCTTACATTACAATTGATGGCCAGCATCAGGTGTGTGAACGCCCATACTAGCTGTACCCAAACATTGTTTGTAAAAGATGCTGATGAATCACCACCAATCATTAGATTGTCTTTAATTCCTCTGCCCTACTGTATGAAGCCACCCCACATGTAGTAGTGCAGCCCCTGATTGATCTGAATTTCTACCTGTGACTATTTTTTTTTACATTCCTCTCTCCTACTTCAGGAAGCCACCCCACAGATAGTAGTGCAACCCCCTGATCTACAGCAGCAGCAGACACAGGCAAGAAAACTGGAAGAGGATCTAGCCAAAACTATGTCGGATCTCGCCCTGGAGAGGGTGCGCGATCAAGTCGTAGGAGGGTACGTATAGGGCTTTAATGGTTTCATTATTACTCAGTACATCATTTACAGGGTAAATTTGAAAATGCCTTATAATTTCTAAGGTGCTCTCACATCACATTTGTTAATTTGAAATGCGGGACTATTGAGCCGAAATGATACTTTCTCGTTGAGGTTAACCTGAGCATTTTGAATACCGAGTTGAGTTAGCCTAAAAGAGTATCACAATTTCTACATATATACGTAAGCAGCAATTACGACCATTGGTCAAGGGACCCAACTCAAGATGGACATCACAAATTTAGCAGGACTGGATTTTCCCCCTCGATCAGATTGCACTTGTAACAAATAGTACTGGAAGAGACAAAAGAGAACACAATCCTTCTATGAAAATAATGCATACAAAATCTTTACTACCACTGATTAATGGTAGGTGATCAAAGGTCCGTCCAGTTTTTTCATGTAGTGGTTGCTATTTTTTTCTAAATGAAAGCACATAAACGCAGTTATATTTCGAAATTTGAGTGAAATTGCTCTTATGGTTTTACTGACGGAAGCAAATTTCCCCATAGAATAATGTACAAATTTGTCTGGGGAGGTGTACCACTTTTCGAGGTAATTCATGATTTTGCACTTATAGCATATCTACACGAAATGTCCCTCAGGCCATAAGTTTTGCAGGGATAATGATAAAAATATGCATTTTCTTCTGAAAACAAAATCTCAAATTGAAGGAAAAAGTAAATTTTTATTACTTATAACTTTGAGTAGGGTTCAGAGCAGTGTTGTCACTAGCCAACATTTAGTGTCGAATAATATTTACTGACGGCGAACGGAGTAAGTGTACGAAGTGCAGTGGATCTTGGCATGGTGTCCAGAGGCCTTCATAATGTTTTTAGGTGTTTTTTTAATGCACTTAGAGGGTTCCTGCCACATAATTTCTTGTTTTATGAGGCAGTTTAATGATTTTATCCACAAATTGTTTATAATTATTTATTTATTTATTGAGAGTGCTGTTTTCCCCCCCTTTTTTTTAGAGTACTGGTCGGCAATCGTGAGTGCCAGCTACACCCGACCGGCTTAGTGATAACCCTGGTTCAGAGAGTGCGAATGTGTTTATAAGCTATACATTGATTACATTGATTTACAAATTTGTTGTAGGTTATGAAGATTCTTTATTATGTAGAAAAATTGTGACAATCAAGATATTAACCCTAACCCAACTTAATCTCACTAAATCTCACTCCCAGAAACTATCTCCATGCACGTGCTGCTGCATTGCCTCAATGACGTCACCTACCGCAGGCCTATGTGGGCAGAAAGTTTTAGCCCGCATATGCGCTGGAAAGCTTAGTTCAGTTGGTAGAGGGACAGACTGGGGTGCGGATGGTCCCGCGATCGAATCTCGGGGGCTGTTGGGTGATTTTTCGGGTCAAAAAATAGAACTTTTTCCCCCTCCCCGATACCTTACCAAAAACATAGCTTTACTGGTTAGGGTTAATAAATGTCAATTTTTCATGTCAATTAATGATAATTGTACTTATTTTGTTTATATTGCAGCTCAGAAACAGCTAGTGGAACAAAAACAACAACTCAGGTATGAATTGACCAGTAGTGTTACCGAAACCAAAAAAAAAGGTGTTTCTATGTAATTAATACTATCGTAACGCATGAAGTTATTCAAAAACCTAATCAAATGATGAATCACATTAGTGAGTAAGCGTAAATGATCAGACACATGTAACCAAAAGTAAACAAGTTTATTGGAGATCTTTCGGAAAAGATGGATATTTGCTCATCGAAAGGCATTATTTGTATACTTTTTAATTTCAAGCAGATTCAAGCCACCAATTAGGCCTACTCTGTTCTGTTCAAAAGTGACTTGCATACTTATTGCTCTTCGTTCTTATATCTTCAGCTTATGTTTTTACTTTTTATCAGAACTCTCTTTGTAATAATTTGTACCGCCATTGTTCTTCCGTCCCCTATTCTTCATCCAGGATCCCCAAAGTGGGGAGCTCACCCCACCGAGGCACCCTAACAGCAAGTCTGAGGTGTCTACCCCTAGCTCTCAGACATCCAGCAAGTCCTCCATACCCTCCCTGATGGAACAATCCGTACCGCCATGCCTTCTGATGACCACACCTCCCAGGCCTCCGATAAGGGCC
Source organism: Ophiura sarsii (assembly GCA_035610835.1). Classification (NCBI taxonomy): domain Eukaryota; kingdom Metazoa; phylum Echinodermata; class Ophiuroidea; order Amphilepidida; family Ophiuridae; genus Ophiura; species Ophiura sarsii. Next base: position 34,586,990 of record CM069445.1, read on the forward strand.
GAAGTGCTGAGAATCTCCAAGCATCGCCACGAAACAGCGCTCATGATGTCTCAGGTCCATCAAGTCATAGCAGAGGTGAGTCTTGCATGCAACCTGTCTCATCTCACCCAGTTTTCATTCTGCACATGTGTACAATTAGTTTCCCAGTCCCTTTTGAGGATTGTTTCGTCAAACCATTTAATAGCACAGGTCTTAACAAACCAAAACTAGTCAATGGGACTCTGAATCTCATCAAAGTTTTAAAAATGGGAGTCTTGGATTTTCGGCTGATTTATTAATGCAGAAAGATTGAAAATTTTGCAAAGGGTAAAACCAGGAAGATACTCAAATAATCCCACAAAACATTCCTGTGCTACTGTTGTCACAGTTCACTGTTCTGTCAGAACCTCCATCTGGCCCTTCAGCATGTATAAAGTAATACTTCCTATGTATAACCTTTGGGCAGTCTGCTCTAAACAATTTCAAGGGCCAAAACACATCTATCAAAACTTTGTAAGTGTTCTTACCCTGAACATGTATAGAGCAACACTTCATATGCAAAACTGTTGGGCAGTTTTACTTTACACATGCTGAAGAGCCTGACAAACAAATGAGGTTTTGACAGTAACGATATGTGACGTGTTCTACCAAAACCAGACACAATTGGGCAAGATATCAAAATTGAGTTAGTAATTGGTTATTAAAGTAGAGATCTTCAGCTTTACAATGGAACTTTTTTTTTATTAATCAGACTTCTGAAAGCGGCGGGGTTTAATCATTTTCAAATTCGTCTTAATGAAAACTTCAAACTGAAATATCGTCCTTTAAAGATGTACTTACAATGTACTTACAATGTATTTACAATGTACTTTTTAAAATAAAAATTAAAAAAAATTGCATTTTTGTTGTTGTTGGTTTTATTTTTTAATCTGAAACTCTCACAATAATGTTATAAACACTCTGAAGATTAATTACTTACAAGAAACTCAAATTCACAAAAAATCACTCCTATTAGGTTTTGGGCTATTTCTTAGTTTGAAGCTCTGCCTAATTCCGTCTGGATTCGGTAGAACACGTCACATATGACCCTACAACATACACAAATATCTGTTCTTATTTCCTTTTGTAGGGTGAAATTAAATTCAGCATAACTCTAGAGGACGAAATGAGCGGTGAGTTCCCGCCGTCCGTTCTGTTATTCCGTCCAATCCGCCAGAGGGTGTACAGCATACTGTACAGCACGCAGCATCGTGAGCCCAGCAGGAAGGAAGGGGCTGAAAATGGTACGTGTATGGTTGGTTGGTGAGAAATGAGTTCATAAATGCTTTGTTACATTCAGATAAGCAATATGATTCTAAACATGGTCAAATAAGCTTTTTTGAACTCCTCGATTTCAGAGGTGATAGCTACTCTCATGTGTTGCTGTGATGTTGCATGTAGGAACAACTATACAAGATTAGTTGAAATGTCTGCTTCTCCAGTCGTTATCAAAGTTCTCAGGCCCATAACACACAACCAAATGCGCTTGTTGAACTTTAGTGACTGTCTTAAACTTACAGGGACCATCTAAACGTGTGGACATTCCATGCATTGGTTTAGTAAATCACAGATGTAGTTATTATCATATGTTCCATTTGAGTTTGGGTGGGATGGGGGAAATCATCACATCTTCAGTTCTGTACTCTGTGTCAGTTCAAATTGGGAGGTGACGTCAGAGCGTAATCTAGTGATAGGCGCAGCATTTTCTGTGCCATGGCCGACATTCTTCTGTGGTCGTGAGGATGCAAACGCCATCACGTTGTAGTTACGTGCAAGATATGTGATGCGATCTGTGAAAACCCGCCACATAATGGCATTTTTCATATTGGAGATATTTATATCATAAGAAAGCTAAAACTGCTGATTACAGAACTGTTTCGATCATTTTTCTATGATCACTACAAAAAAAGATGATGACTCAAAGTATTGGAATTTAATTTTCTTTAAAAAAATCTAAAAAAAAGTTTTTTTGGGTTTTTTTAATTTAAATTTTACCCATAATCCCTAGTTTATATTTTGCGACATCCAACAGGTTTTCACAGATCGCATCACATATTGTTTACGTAAAATACACGCTGATGCCACCTTCCAACTTGAGCTGACTTGGTCAAGGATAGAAACAGCATTTTGTTGCACTTGTATTGGTCTTTGATCGTGCAGTGACATGCTTCATTGCATTGGAGTGATGTGCAATTTATAATGATGGCATAAGGTCCCACACCACCAAATCAGTTCCCTATAATGCTTTGTGTGGTTACGAGGTCAAGTTTGTGTTAATTTTTTTCACCTTTAGAGCAAACTGGATCATTCAAATTATTGTTTTTATTGAAGATCAAGATGTCTTCTGCTTAAAATCAATCACTTTTGTGGGGGGGGGGGTGTAACCAGCATTTTTCGTGCTACAGGCCAATGATATTTATCTTAGTACGACAGGCTGCCTATATCCTAAGATCAGGGATTTTAGCTCTAAATTGGTGGAAACAGTAAAATCGTGTAAAATTATACTATTCAAGAAAAAGCTAGAGATTTTGGACCTAATGTGGAGAAAATAACCTACAAATGCCAAATTATGAAACATTTAGGTATGTTTACAGCACCTTTTACCTTTTCTAGGATGTTATATTTAGACTTATGATGGGGTCAATCTTAAATTCAAACACTGCCGGGTATTGCCAGAATGCAGACTTTTATTTGGTGGTGTGCACTCATAAGTTATAACGATGGAAAGTGTAATTTGGTAGGATGTAAGATTATCGTTTCATGCATTTTTAATCGGAAAGCATAACATTATCAGTGTGATTCTGAGGCTGAACCAATACCAATTTCTTTAATAGTTATTTATATTAATCAGCAGACTGGGGGCGAATGATCCATCATGAGTGCTCTCATTCATGATAATTGGTGCAGTAATACGATTATGAAACAGAACCAGATAAATGACTTGACTCTTTTCTTAGTATACATAATACACAGTTATGTAAATTGTAGTGTTTGCCAATGGCTATAGATTGGTCCAATTAATTTTTCTTCTGTAAATAGGCTATTTCAATATGGATTTAAAACAGAATCATATCTGTTCCTGTTTTTGCCCCAGAGCTCACCTTTGTCATTAAGATTTTAGCTCGGAAGTAAAGCAACAAATTCATGCTGATAAATACCAATTGTGAACCATCATATCAAATGTTATTAGCAAATAGTGTGGAGATGTAGGTCAATTCGTTAGTGGTTAAAATAAGAACTAATTAAAATTACTCCTATTGGCTCCAATATGTCCCTTTTGTTGTAATGATTTCCAAATATGTCCCTTGTGTTGTAATAGTTTCCAAATATGGCATGGAATGGAAGCCGCCTGGATAGTATTAATAAATGGATCAAAATATAAAATTTACTTATCTAGAATGTCATTAGGAAGGGCAAAGAGTGCAAGCCAAGCTTTAAATGAACAACTAAATGGTATTAATCAAAGAAGCCCTTTGGACACTTTAATTATTTTATAGTTTAGGGGCCGTTCTTTTGCAAGCACCCAACTTACCAACCAAGAGGCCTTTTGACCTCAAAATCTGGAACATTTTAACACTAGGTTTGTTATAAAAGATCCTACTGCTTCCTTCTATCAATCAGGTGCTGCCTTTGAGAGACCCAAAGTTGTGATCAAAGAGTGGAGTATACGTCGCGAGAACACCATACAGAAACCGGACTTGGTGGAAGATGTGCAGCTTGAGTGGAAGGTTCCGCAAATAGAACGTCTGTGGCTGGGACGCGAGCCAGAGGATAAGACCATGCGACTGAGGGCGTTTCTCTCATGTATGTACAGCGACTCTCCTGCCATGCTGAAGACAGCTTACGTCCCGCGGCATGCCATCATGTTGTGTTGTGTTCTCAGGTTAGTGTTATAAAGTTTGGAGCAAGGGCTTAAGCAGCCAGCTGTGTGTTTTACACACCCAAATTTGTAAAAACACACCCAGTTATTGTCTATATGTACATAAATCCTTAAATATACACACCCAGGTTTTGAATTTACACACCCACACCTTCAAAATCCTGCCTAAGACCTTGGTTATGGAGTATATAGATGGGGTGACATGTGATGTCATGCCGGGTATTTGGTCGGCAGTTGCCATTGTTCTTTGTTTAGGTCCTGTGCTTTTGAAACTCACGCCAAAGCATTATAAATGGCAATAAGGCATAGTTGAACAGTGTTGTGGTCATATGCTGTTCCCTCAAGCATGTATTGACAATCCAGTCCCTTCGACCGTTGCTTTTGTGAGTATACCCGGAAGTGCATTCCGGATGTTTTCAAAAAATGACCCGCATCCTGATTGGTCAATCATGAAATCGTCATGCGTAAGCATGCATAGATCTTCACTCATTTCAAGCATTTGGACACGGATCCACAAACAACAAAACACGCTTGCGTGAAATAGCTTGAAATTTGTCCATAACATTATGACAGTGACTATAGTACACATTACATGAAACGCTTTAAACCATTTCAAACCAGGTTTTTGGGACAGCGGGTTGTTGATTTACAAACTTGTTGATTTGGTCCTACATACATGGTATGAACCAAACCCCTGTTTTTAAAGCTAGCTATAAGCCATTTCAAATCCAGTTTTTTGAAAGCGGGTTTGCGATTTATCAAACGTGTTGGTTTGGTCACATGGTTATACAGTGTGAATCAAACCCCTGTTGGGCCCAAGTTTGATCACTTCTAATGACCTCCAAGTGTACCAATTTGTGTCCGATTGCTATTGGAAATGGTCTAATGATAGGGACAATGCAAGAATCCATCGAGATTCTGGACTGATCTGGCCTACAATCTCGGCCAATATTGTTGGAACACTTTTATACGTGTGTTTAAAAACTCCCCCTCTCCCCCTGGATCAATGTTGAAACATGATTTTTGGGTTACGGGATACTGGGAAGGGCCAACATTGCCCAGTGGGGAGGGGGGAGTTATTATAGTTTAGGAAAGGCTTTAAGCCATCCGTCAAAGACAGCAATGTTTTGATAGTGTACGTTTTGCGCAAACGGGAACGCACGAAAGGGTCATTATTACATGGATGTTCCAACTAATTATGGCCGCGATTGTAGTTTTCAAACTCTTAAAGAAATGTTCCATGTACAGTTTCATTCAGCACGTGTGAATGTCTGCATTTCGCACATTTTGAACAAGTTTGCTTGTGTTTATTTTCACAATTTTTAGCTTCCTTACAAGACCTACACATAAAAGGAATATATTTGAGCATTTTTATTTTCGCGCTTGCTGATCTTAGGGCGAAAAAATGTAGCGCGAAAATAAACGTAGCGTGAAATTGTCCACTTTTACACTCACTATAAACACTCGCAATATGGTGGATACATACTTGTAAATATGTGTATGTAATTGTTATGCCAAAAGCAAGCTCAGTTTGTCAATCATAATGTAATACACGTGTTCCATAACTACATCAATGTTTGGTTTTGATTGTTATATAAAATGCTTTCTTCACCCTGAGTGTGTCACTATTAATAATAAATAATAAATAACATTTATCGAGCGCCTTATATTGCAAACAACCGCAAGGCGCCTTACAAAAATATGATATAGAAATCTTAATTTACAAATGCATACAATCAAAATATCGATATTTTTACATTCCATCGCACAGGTATATGTTACATTTTACACCACCCATACTCAGACGACACGAGTTAGATGCTTTCCTCGCCCAGAGTGTCTCACCCATACTTAACCAACCCAGGATACTCATGGATTTGAAAGTAAGTACCTGATAACTTTCCATTTAAGAAGTTGTGTCTGCTCAAGTTTGGAATGATGTCTGTGCATATTTTAGTGATAACATATTAATATTGTGCACCAAGTTCCAATGCGATGGCATTATGCTCCGGCATGATGAAAGAAGAATGTTAGTCTTCGCTCTAGTGCTGTTATCGAGATCTTTTTTTCATGTCCACATGTTGCTATTTTAGAATCTCGATATCGACATGATGTTGACATATTATGATCCAAATACCAAGCCGATTGTCCCCGAAAATTAATGTCCGCAATAGTATAGAATATTACCGCAGATCGAAAATATCGCCAAGTCAATATGCGAAGTGGTTAGGGGGGAACTAGCGTATTCCTAATAACTTTTAACGATTTGCTATTGTTGGATATTGGGTTTTTTCACAACTCTTGGCGATTATCATTTATAAAAATCACTTAGCCGATTATTTTTTTCTCAAATCATTACGGATGATTTAATGTCAATTATATCGACATCCCAAAGTTGATATCGACATGTCGGAATAATAGCCGATGTCGACATCGTCCCTGTCGATGACAGCTCTACTTCGCTCAGTCACAAATGTATATCAACCATACTATGTACAGTTGGCCTTTGTTGCTCGCTCCTATGGCAAGATGGTCCAAAATCAAGGGACAAATATCCAGAAACATATTTTTAATATTATTATTTTTTCTGGTGATAAGAAACAAAAGTAAAGGGCGTACGTAGGTTGAAAGGGTGAAAAACCACAATTTTCAAAAGGTACCACACTTCAGAATAGCAACCTCCCATTTCCATTTATTCCCATTTCTTTAGTGCAAATACAGCTTTTAAAAAAAATTGTCAACTGATTTTGAACCATCTTGCCATTGAGTCAAAAACAGTATGTGACAGTTGTTACCAATAGAGGGCAGTATAAACACATTCTATTCCATCGTATAAAATACCCCTGGAGAATTGGAAGCAATTAGGCAAAAGTGACAGGGATAAAACTGTTGGCTTAGATGATAAACCAAATTACATATTCACTGTAGGAGTGTCGGCGGCAGAATTATATAACTACTACTAATATGAAATGACATTTTTAAAGATGTATAACCTGATTTTACACACTCGAGTGTTTTGTGATGTACAAAGAGGCGCATCAAAATACAATCTTGTTCAATTGCTCATGTGGCTCCAATGATAAAAAGAAAAGTACATTTCAAATTTGCCTGTAGAACAGTTCACATATATCTGGTGTGGTATACATACAGGGTGAGTCAAAAATAAGTGTACTCAAAGAAAATAACATATGTTTACCACAATCAATTTCAACCAACTAAAATTCTTTAGAAAGTTAATGAGAAAATTTGTCTGCCTCAATAACAAAATCTGTGAAATTTGTGCACAGATTTTAAGATATTAAATCCCAAAGTTGAGTACACCTTTTTTTGACTCACCCTGTATACAGGAATGATCCACTACTTTTATAAATAGCAACATGGAAAAGTGTTTCTTAGACAAGTAATTTGCAAGAGAGTGATACAAATATGAACTTTCTTCTGATAACAGTAGAGCAATTTTGTGGAAGAAAATGAGTGGAATCGGGTCACTTGCCTTTAAAGGTCAATCAGTGAAACTTGCTGTTAAAGCCTTCAATTTAATGTAAAGGTTTTTTCAGTGCTTTATATAAAACAGGGTATAAAGTAAGATTCATGGAAACTAATGTTCTCATTCATTTCCATTGTATTTTGTTGTTCACCAGGTACACAATGTAACGCCTAGAGGTGTGCAGCTGGCCGCTATATTTATGCGCGGCATAGAGGCCGCTCTATTTGCTAACGACGCCTGTGGCGCCCCTATTCCATGGGAGCTGTGCTGCCCGTGGCTTTTCTTTGATGGTAAACTCTTCCAGTCCAAGCTTACAAAGGCTACAACGGGCAGCAATCTCAGAGATATGTGTGATGGAAAAGTGAGTATAGAATCAGTGTTGCTAGAAGATAGTGGTAAAATATAGCCTTGTACATGGGAAAGGATAGCCCAATTGTGTATTGGTAATGACCAAAAATGTTTTATCAGAGACAAAGAAAATTGTGTATTTAGTGCGTGACAAAATATATCCATAATTTGATTATATTCACCATTGGTCAGTATACAGTATACAAGATATCAATGAGAAGCCAAGCAAGTAATCTGAATACAATGCCTCCTCATAGCTTCATATACAGCGTGTCCCAAAAAACTGGGTCCAAAATCTGCAGAGCTTGTAACTTAAAAAGTTAAAAACATAGTTGCTCCATATTTTCGGATATTAAGGTACATATACCTGACCTCAATTGGTTAAAATGTGAGACCAATCAAATGACAACTTTCTGAAATACAAAGCTTTCAACAGAGCGTGGTTAGAACCCGTTTTTTCCAATTAAGCAATAAACCACCTTATGCCTTGCATTTGCGTTGTGTGCAAGTTTTCTGTACATCATGTGCATGGTGTTTATTCTCCGAAACATCTTATGCTTGGTAGAAAAAAGGTTTAAATTATAAGTATTTTGGATCAATATTCAGCATTATAAATACCCATTGCAGTAACCTTGTCGTTGAATATATACAAAAACAGAGCAACTGTTACCCTGATACCATGTCTGGAAATAGCACCCGCCCACCTGCCCATAGCGGGTAAATTTTGTGTCGGGAAAAAGTACCCCGGCAACCGACTGGCGGGTAAACAATTTCAAACTCACGGTGCAAGTGTGAGAGTTACACTGGCTGGTGGAATTTCTGTCGGGCAGGTATTTTTGTGAGTTACCTGCCCGATCCCGACTGGCTGGTTGAAAAAAATCTGAAGTTCCAGCCCTGCCTCTAATTCCTTTGATGAGATGACTGACTTAACGGCTGGTTTCCAATTTGGGAGAAATGGTTCTTGAACTGCTTCAAAGATGGCAGTGTCTCAGAAGGTTATTTATTGATTTTTCTAACAAAAATCATAGGTATTTACACTTTTTATCCCCCTTATGACGAAGATTTCCCTGAGTAAGTCATTGTTATCAAGGCAAAGGCAAAACTTTGATGACGTCAGTACGATGCGCAAATGCAACGCATGGACGGTTGGTTCATGGGCAAAATCGGAAAAACGGGTTCTGACCACGCTGTGTGCAAAGCTTTGTATTTCTAAAACCTTAAATCCGATTGGTCTTATAATTTCACCAAATAATGTCAGATATATTTACTTTTATATTCCTAAACATGAAGCATCTATGTTTCCCATATTTTAAGTTATAAGCTCTGAAAGTTTTGGACCCAGTTTTTTGGGACACGCTGTACAGTGCTCATTTAAGTGAGTTATTAACATGCTGCTTCTATTCCTCTCGTACATCCTTCTTTTTTAACATCAGATGGACCAAGTCGGTAAGGTAGAACGCATGAAGCAATGCATCCTGGAGGGTATGCATCCAAACTTTGCCCGTCCAGTCATCCCTCAGATGGCACCACAGCACTTCCATAATCAGGCACCGCCCGAATTCTACTACAACTTCCATCCTGCGGGGGCAGCGATTCCACCACAGATGCCACAGTATCCTGTGGGCAGGGGCAGGGGAGGCCCAATGGGTGAGTCACTTATGAAAGTTTGAGATTTTGTATACATAAGTGCTCGTTCGTCTGGTATCCATGTAAGCACAGTCCCTATGGTCTAGTGGATTAACCAATCGCCACGAATGCGAGAGGGACCGGGTTATGACAGTATATTTTTAAGGTATTTGTTAATTTAATTCTCCCCAGTTTGTCCGAGTCTATATTTTTTTTATTTTAAAGAATCATCAAAATAATTTGCAATCCTTGCATTTCCTTAAAATGTGACGTTGATACAGAATTGAAAGAAATTACTGTGTGCATGGGTTTTTGGCAATTATAATATCCAGGGGTGTACTGTGAGAGTTCCTCTTTTTAGCTGATTTCCTCTTTTTTCTAATTTTTCTTATGCCAAAATATTAGCCTTTTTTTATCCTTTCAGCCCATATTTGGCATTTTTACCCAATTTTACGCTGTTTTTGTCTTTTTTCCTTTTTTTTAAATTTGTGGCCTCTCACACCCATGAATATCTGTCAAAGCCTCGTATATCCATCAGGCCCTTCAGCGTGTATAAAGTAATAAAGTTATCCACACGGTCCAAAAACACATCTATTAAAACTTTTGTAAGTGCTCTTGCTGCTGTAAAGCAACATTTGGGCAGTTTTACTTCATACATGCTGAAGGACCGGGAAAAACATACAAGGTTTGACAGAACAGCAAAGATACTGGCCTATGTAGCGATTCTTGGAAGCCTCATGCCTTGATGATATTTTACATGAAAGGTCATCCTTAAAATTGCAACATTCCAAAGTTCGAGTTGCATAACTCCAATGGTTAGTATTTTAGAAGCAAACGGTCACAAGAAATTTGCCCATTGAGTAGTTTTCAAACTGACTGGGTGGCTAACCACCTTTTGCAGTAATTCACAACATTTTGGCCTATAATTTATAAATGGAACATTTTTGGCCGCTAAGATTTTGCAGAAATAATGAATAAAATATGGGGATTCTTCTGATATCAAAATATTTTGATGTGAACAAAAATGTGAAGAAAAAATGTGATCAGAACATACACCTTTAACCCCAATACTTGAGCAGACAATATGATGTTTCTGTTTGTATCTCATATAGGTAAAAGACCTGTGAGTGGGAGAGGAGGACGCCTAGAAGTAGCTGGTGTGGTGGTAGGAGAATGGGCTGGTAGTGATGGGGCCAGGGCTAGGTCAGGACAGGGGTAAGTAGTTCTATCATGAAGTAGTGGGGGTTAGGCAACGAATAAACCCTGTTCTACAGGCAAACCGACCTCTCGGGTAAGGTCAGTCGGTCGGGCGTTTTTGTGGGGTTTCTTAACCAACATTTCTGAATTTATGGGGGAATTTTCAACAATTTTCAAAATTTCCAAACAAAAATCAAAACAATTCAACAACAATAATTTAAAAAAAAATCAAAACATTTCCCCCAGATGTTCCTGTAGAACAGGGGTTTTCCTCCGTTGCCGTATGGTTAATATCAATAATTTTCATGTCAACTCTCAAGTGGGATATCATATCCAACTAGCTCTCTTCTTATTATGAACAGGTAATGTAAACTGCTCACACAAAGTTAGGAAACTTTTTTTAATCAAGTATATTTTTATTATTTATTACCCTCTTGTATTATGTTGCATATCAATGGAAAGCTGAAGTGTTCTTCTTTAAAATGATACCAAATGTGCAATGATGACATGTTGCTGGACTTGGCCACATGAATAGGAATGAGGCGAAGTCACAAATCAAATGTGCCAAAATTACCGTTATCTGTGATAGGTAATGGCATGGGGGCTCTCTCCAAATCTGTTAAACGCGGCATATTGAAACTGCAAAACGTTTACCGTGTCTCAGAAAAATGTACAAGTTGTAGGCCAAACCTTTCATCACTTACCTTCATGACCTTTCACCTGGAGTCATTGTTGTCCCAGTCTTGCAAATACCCAAATAATGGTTTTCTAAAGAGATGAGGGTTAACTTGTGTGTGTTGTGCTCACTGGTGCAAATCTTTGTGTAAACCATTCATGTTTCTCAAGCATGACCAGTTTGATTATTGACCATTACCTATTGACTGTTTAGCACAGATAAAGGTTATTTTGGCACATTTGATTTGTGACTTTGCCTCATTCTCATTCATGTGGCCAAGTTCAGCAACATGTAATCATTGCAAATGTGGTATATTTTTGAAGGGGAACACTTCAGCTTTCCATTGATATATAACAGATACAAAGAGGGTAATAAATAATAAAAATATACTTGATTAAAAAAAGTTTCCTAACTTTTTGTGAGCAGTTTAGATTGCAGAGGTGAAATATACATGTTTTACAGTGAATAGGTTTATCAATTGTCAGGTCTGTCCATTACTGCAAATGTAACCCGGACTTTTTGTCAGCCTGCTCAGCCGACTACATCCAACAGTGATGAGCAGCTACAGTTGGAGAACCTTGACGATTTTATTTGTTTTGTTCTATATTTCAGGGGCATGTATCCTGTCTCAGGTGGTATGCGTGGCAGGGGTGTCCGTGGCGGTACGAGTAGGGGCGGCACGAGTAGGGGCGGCTACGGTAATGGCCATGGCGCATCTAAAAAGAGCTCAGGGGTGAGTGAATCTAGCGATGAAGATGATGACGAAGAAGAAGAGGAAGAGGAAGATAGTAAAACAAAACCGATTGACAGTTAACCTTGACACATACATCCTTTGAAGAAAAAACTGAAATATGGACTTTGAAGAGAAAACCGAAATATGGACTTTGAAGAGAAAACTGAAATATGGACTTTAAAGAGAAAACTGAAATATGGACTTTGAAGAAAAAACTGAAATATGGGATGAAAACGTTATTACAGGACATATTTATTCTACGGCAAATTTCAGACATGAAACTCATGCAGTTCTGCATTTTCTTTTGATAAAAAGAAACTTAAAAACACTCTCCCACCAAAAATTGTAAATAATAATGTATGTATTTTGATCATTGTGGAATTATTAGACCAATGAAGGAAAAAAATAATACTGTATCAGCCGAAAACCAAAATAAATAATGTGTGTGAAAGTAGTTGAGGAAAAAATAATAATATTCTTAATGTTTTTAAATTGATCTGGATATAAATTGGAGCTATGAGCTGTGGATTCAAATAGCCAAATAAGTTTAGATACAGTTAATTGACCCTGGTTATTACAATATAGCCAAATGTAATACCGTTTCATGTCTGACTTTTGTTTTTAGGGTCCTGGAAGCTATGGGAGCGCTAGTCAAAGAAGACAGCAAAAGAAACCAAAGAAACACAAGAAGAAAGATGCAGGAGGTGGGGGCGATGGGGGTGGGCGCGGTCGAGGAATCGGCAGGGGCATCACAATAGAACGGGATGAGCCGAGACCAGGTGCGGATGAGAGCTCCACCACGTCGAGCTCGGAAGAAACGGACAGCGAGACCAGCTCCGATGAAGGTGTGCCAAGCGCGGCCTTCAGCGATGCCAAGGAGACACTGTCGCCAACACATCATTCAACCGGTGGTGGTGATTTTGCAGCCTCCTATGAGGGTGGCTATGAACTACCCACATCACATACCGGCCATAATGGAGGTATGGAACATCATGATCCGGAGGGCGGCATCTGACCAACAGACTATGGGAAGACACCATAGTTGCTCGCTATTCCATGGAGGTGTGTGTGGTGCTACTACATATTTTTGCCAAGTCGCAATGGGGAAGGGGGAGGGTTTTTGGGGATCGGGGTGGGGTGGGGGTTGAGTGTGCGTTTTTTCATCCATCAATGTTGTGTGTGAGGTGTGTCGTGTCAATCACAAAGTGATTAGTATGTGAGTGACCAGTATGTGAGAGGACACACACTCGGGTGGGGGGGGGGGGGGAGAGACTTTGTAATGAGGGCATTCTTGTTCAAGGGCATCTCGTTCAATTTTAACGATGGGATTTCTCACAAATGTCTTTTGTCAGTATCCATTGAAATTTGAAGCTAGATAGCCAGTCTACTTTAATATATCAATCAACAGACAAGTTTAAACATAGACGGACTGACAGAAATACTTTTCTGTACACAATCTCATTTTGTGTACAGGAAATTTCTAAACGAAGCACCAGCCAGCCAGCCAGTTAAATCCTTTTCCCCAAAAACAAATAATTTCGTTTTCAATGCTGATATATTATAACATTGGCAAATATGTTTGTAAGATAAATATTTCAGTGGTCAGATGCGTTTGCAAAATAAGAATGGGGTGTGTTTTTTACCACTTTTACTTTGTTAACTCACTTCTTTAAAATAACGAAAGTCACTTTTGTTGGAACCCTCTAGAGCTGTGCTTTTTTATCCAAAATCTGTTTCTCTTATTTGGAGATAAAACCCATATGGTGTATTAATTAGTTTATTTTGATTCAGTGGTCACCATTCCAGTTAAACCAATTTATGGTTATTGTTATTTAGTTGTCCACCATTTTGCTTAGGTTCTACATTTTTAAGAAGAAGAAAAAACCCGTTAACTCCGTTTATTTCATTAAAGCTCTTGGGGGCTATTTTCCTTCAAATTTTTAGGGGATTCAATTGTTTTCTGACCCATCGGATGAAATGTGAAGATAGTAGTAACATGCCGTTGAATTTTGTTATACTTATTTTAAAATCACTATAATATTTCTGGAGAAGTGCATAGTCAATGGTCATCGATTTTCAAAAGGCTTGTGCATATTGCTCTATGTTTCAGTGACACACTTATGCAATATTCACCTAAATATTGAATAAATGTTACACAAACTTTTCGGCGAAAAGTAAAAACAAGATACAAAGGGAGTTGGTAAAACTTTTGCTTTTGTGCAATTTCTTCCAACAATGTATACATCATATTGCTATTTGTTAATTCCAAGGGGAATAGCCATTTTTGAAATTAAAACCTTTGTCATAAACCCTACTTGTACAGCTGTATCTTCATACTCGTAATTTATGGTACCAAGTTAAACTTCAAGGTCAATGGGAGTGAGAGTATTCCTGTGATGTTTCTAATTTTGCTTGCTAATTAAAATTGTGTGATGTAAACTAAAGAACCATACTATATTACACATTTACAGGGTGTATCAAGGATTTGTGGTCACCAAAATAATTCATAATTCATTGTGATACACCCTGTATAAAGGGGTGGAGCTGGGGGGATGATGCTAATATATATATACTGCAGTAAAAACAGCAAAGTATGCAACATTTTTAAGCCCATGATCGTCAAGATCTAAAACAAATTTCTACCCAGGGACGTAGAGACACAAGTGCCTTTTTGCTACGAGTCAAGATATTGCCATTTCAAAATGCAACAGTCATTGTCTTCAGCACACAGAGACACACACACGCAACGAACTCCGACCTCAGGGTGGCGAGTTTATTGATTACAACATAAACTAAACTTTGGAGTTCTCGGCTGTGTGTGTGTTGCCCAGGTCTCACATTTTTGCATCTTCAAACCCAGTGATAAGAAGGCTAGGGGAGATAAAATTATACCCTACAATTACCAATTTCGTACTGCAGAATTGCTGTACCACCTGCTCTGGAAAAAAACCAACACCTTGAACGACGAAAGGCTTTGCTGCGTTGGTCAGGCATATTCGTTGTTGAAGTATATATCAGATTCAACAAGTTACATCAGTGTAACTCAAATTTGAGGCCTGGTTGCACCTGCGTGCAGATAGTGAAGTGTGTGAATTGGGCATTATCTTTAAATCGTAGTGCTTACTTATATAGCCCACAAAAGATTTGGGCTTTTGGGTCTGATTTTTAGGCCATGTTTTGTGAGTGCTTACTTGGTATAGAGGGGGATTGATTGTAGGTATGTTTATAATACTCAATGAGTTTAAAGCCACAATCCTAATAAAGGCTCTGGCTGAAGAAAATTCAATAAGAGATATGTAACAAAACAAACAAGTTGGATCTGGTCTATAGTTTGATAAGTTACAAATTGGCGAGAAATATTCGGTTTTTATTTATCCGCGGGCAAAAGTAATACAAGCGTTCGCTCGTAATTATGGCCACATGCACACGGTTTTGGATGCACGCACGCGTTACACAATGATGCACAGTTCGCTTGTTGCCTTCATGCATGCCTGCGTCCTTCTGTTTTTATTCGCTGATGTAATTAGGCTTCGCCAATTTGGAACTGATCAAACTATAGTCAAAACTCAAGTGCGTTAGTAGTGGGTACCAGACCACGACTACAGATTAACCGTACCCGGCTAATATAAGTATCTTATCTTATAGAACATGAAGGAAACAACATTTATGTTGGTCGTTTGACAGCAAAATGGTGTACATTCAATTTTGTCCAGCTACAGCATACTACAATCACCCCTCATACCTGTACGTGTAAAACTCTCATTAAAAACCTCCTTGTAAAGAGCCTAATTATTACAGTTTATACATCGGTGTACAGTGGCAAACATTTTGTGATTTGCAATAGTTGTATGTTAAGCTTATGGAAGGTTCATTGCAGACCTTGCCATTTATTATACAGCTTAGCTGCTTAAGGCTCATTGCAGACTGGGAGGTTTTTGCCTTACGCTTGCATTTATACGCCCACTCTCTCTTTCTTTCCAGATGGAAATCCCAGCAATATAATATAATACTTCTGCCGTACAGTAAGCATAAAGCAACAATTGTTTTACATTTGATTTGCATTATAAATGATAGCTGATGTATGCTTATCCTTTAAAGCAATATTATGTGATCTTTTTCAAATTTTTACACATGAAGTTTGATTATCAGGAAAGACTTTCCGCAACTCATACATCTATTTTGACTGTATTTTCTGTTACAAACCCCATCACAGCACATTACTAAATCATAATGGAATCTGGTTCCAATGTAAGGAATTTGTCAACATATTTATTTGATTTTCATCATGAAGCATTCTGTAGGGTGTGTTCACTTGTGTACAGTTGTATATAACCGGAAACAATGTAAACGGCGTTAAAACGGTATTCTATCATACTCGTACGAACAGAAAAAACACTCATAAAATAAACTGTCCTGGTACCAGGACAACTGATTTCAAAATCTTATTTTGAAGTAATTAGGAAATATATTGCTCTGTAACTTACAAGATATACAAGATATGTTAGTTTCATGGTTATAAATGTACTTTGATAAAAAAAAATGCATTTCTAGAAAAGAAATCACAGATACCATTGAAAAGATCACATAATATGCCTAAAATGGAGACCTACTTGGAGATATTGTCCAAATCCCCAGACGAGAGACCAAACATGTTGAGACCTTGACTTAATGTCCTTTCTACTATATCAATATAATATATAGAAACAAAGTTCCTATTCTTCCATTTTTTTGCTTGAGTAAGTACTACTAAAACCTGTATTCATCACAGCCTATGCCTATACTACGCTTGGACCATCAGGGTTGGGGTGGGTAGGTGGGAGGGTCCTTGACATTGGTATCCATATTGTCAACAATCCACAGCAGTTTGTTGCAATTCAATGCAGCTGCGTGCGCTAAGAGCCAGTAGATCCAATACAGACGTGTGTGAATAAACCCTTGAAAATTACACTTGTGTGGAGTCATGAAATCTACATAGCAATATGGCTTACACGATCTTACTAAGGTTTTTGATCTCGCCTATGATCCTGTATCTCTTCCTAATTGTGTGAGGAGAGTGAATTGAACGCTTCAACACTATATCGTGCTATTGTTTGTTCAGCTCCAAATTGGCGAAGCTTCCTTACAGCAGTGAATGAATACAGAAGGGTGCGGGTGCGCATGAAGGCATTAAACACACTGCATCATATGCGTGACGGATGCATGCAGCAAAAAATGTGTGTGTGGCCATAATCGCGCTTACTTTTACGCGTGGAGAGGTAAAAAACAAATATTTCTAACCAATTTGGAACTGATTTAAATTATAGACAACTGAAGTAATGACCAATTTATAATTGCTATTCATGCCCTTGCTTTTCGGCATATCCTAATTAGGCATTAATTGTGGACTGTAGTTGACAGTGGATCCAATGTGATAACTGCCGAGTCGACATTCCAGCTGGAATCTTATTCACAAGCTTTCCAAAAATAGAGCCGCTATTTATTTTATATAAAAGCACAAACTTGCACCATGTATTCAGGGAAGCTTGTAAGTTGGATACCAGAATGGTGACTCTATATGCTGTTCCCTTGTTAACACTTTCCACGCGGCTGCAGACGACATTCCAAAATTTCACAAAATGTTTCAAAAATATCAACATTATTGAATTTCATCACCATATTTGGAATCACTATGAGAAATGCATTGAAATAAGTACAAACATGCCTAGTATTGGTTTTGTAATCCTTGAGATACACCTTGAAAGTTGAGAAAATCTGTTTTGTATATGGTAAAACCAATGGCCGCGTGGCGTGGAAAGTATTAACATCAACATTAAAATGTATTTGTGATAACTGTAGTATAGAATACTATTTAGTATTTACATCATTTTCCATCAGCGGAGAAAGGAAAAGGTTACTCTGCAGTTGCTTCGCCAATACATTTTGATGTTACCTGGGAACACGCCCTTTTGCGCAAAATAAATTTTGAGGCCTTATCACTAATTATTAGTTTTATTAATGAGAAATGTTTAGGATTTCTTGTAGATGCATAAGAACCCCATTTTCCCGTAACTGCGATTGTATTCAAATATAACATTTGATTGTTATATATACTCACTAACTAGCCTGTAAGTAAAACTAGTCCGCAGAAGAAGAAAAATGTGTAGTTAATTAAGACCCTTTCTGTATTATATGTTATTTTTTGACGTTTAGCACTAAGACTGTAGTAAAAAAAAAGATGGAAAAAATGTTGATTTTTATGCAGAAATCAGTAAGCAATACTGTTTACAGATGATTTATTGAAATTGTTGTCAAATTGCCAAGATACATATAGTCCCAAATTTATATCTATCAGTTTGATTAAACATCATGAATGAGAATTTTAAGGCCTTGAGGCCTTACAAATTGGTGAATACCAAATCCTAATGTTGGGTAAAGTTCCACACAAAGAAGGAGGGGGGGGGGCATGGGGATTCGATTCCACAGACAAAAAAAGGGGCAGGAGGGGGTCCATGAGAGATTCTTCCTTTACAGACAGTTCATGGACAAAACATCAATTTCAATAAGTCATCCCCGTATTTCATGGTGCGTTTATAATCCTATCTCCGTGTAAAATAAAGATAATATTTCATATGCGTGAGATTGGCTGTTGCACTACGAACCCGTGAATGCACCAAAAGTGTATTATGTTTTCACTGCCATCGGTTCAAAGCCCACATTTGTTAAAATTTACAAATAAGCGTGTAAACTTTGAAACATTTTCTACGAAACCATTTCAATGTGTATCCTTATTCTTCTATCTATATATTATATCAAATCAAACCCTGTTGAATGTTTATTTTGTCGCTACGCTCATGTCCCTAATATAATACGTTTAATTGCCCTCGACTGATTGCCCTACTTATAAACCCTCGCACGAATACATGCCTGTGTAGATAAAGATCATTATAAAGCGACATTGATCGACAGAACAATTGTAAAAAAGTAATTCAGTATTAGTTTGATTCAGTATAATGATGGCTGTTTCAGTATGGTCGATCTACAACACAGTATAGTTGAATAGGCAATATCCTGTCATGTCCGCCAATATAGTAGCCAAAAATTAAACTGACGGAATCTTCTTGGTTGCTTCAGAACTCGCTGTGTTACAGGAATCTGTCGGGCTATTGCGTATTCAATGGATACCGGTATAATGTGGGCGATTCTTTGAACTGTTTCTGTAACGGTCAGTATTAGCAAGTATACCTGGTTTACCTGAATGAGGGTAAACGTTGTGGTGAGAATCCAAGAATCCATTCTTGCAACAACAACAAAACCCACTTCTGAACAAAATATCAAGACTTGGAATGGTGGGCTTTTTTCAGACAGTTCAGTATTTTGTACCAAAGTTTTATGTGAGAGTACATGGTTTTTGTGTCGAATCATTTGAGCCAAATCCGTGCGGAAGTTCCATGAAATTCTGCCCCTGATCCGCCTCGGGTAGTGATGTCAGTGTATACTTTAAATGATAACACACATATTCAAGTTGTCAAAGCTACTTGTTTGTCAAGGTTCTGTCACTAATGCTCCAATGTCACTGCACAGTGCATGGCACATAGACTATTACAGTGCAAGTTGATACAGGAACAGGGATGCAAGACTTACGGAAATATCTGGAATTCCAGATATTTGGCCATAAAAAATAAATCTGGATTTTTGGATTGGAAGAAAGAAAAGAAGATTTTTTTAAAAAAATTTGGTCATTTTTTTGCATTTCTGTTTGTTTTGGGTTTTTTTTGGGGGGGGGGGGTGATACCCTGTAGCCTATTCTCCAGACGAGCCCCCATAAAAGTTGGATGCCACATGCAAACGCTCGGGCCGTCTGGCCAAGCTCACGTTAAAAGTTCAGGAAATGGATCAATCACCCACTTGCATCCCTGCAGGAATCATTCAACCAATCTCAACCACAATTATAGTGCTTTGAATGAAGTAATACTAACAAGAAAGGCCGGCCACCTTGTATTGCGTGAGAAATTATGTAGTTATAGAAATTGCCCTTATGCGATAATTTGCTGTAAAATATATGTAAACCTGTATCATTATAAAATAGTATTTGATTATATTAAGTTTGATCCATTCAGATGCGACTGTCCTTTATTGACAATATATTTGACATAACTGTTGATACATGTGACCCTTTTTAAGCAAATTCAAAGCAAAGTCATATTTAGTGGTCATGAGGCTGACATTTGTTTCTGATCTGTAAAAAGAGGCATAAAATAAAAGATGTCAAGTTATTTCACCTACATAATGACTGCCATAGAATAGACCTGTGTACATGTACAATGGAAAGATTGACCAACACCCATGATGATTTGTTCTAGGGTTTGGGTTAAAGCGGATCACATTAAGTTGTTTTCTTATGATGAGCTCAGTTTACCATCACTTTTGTACAGTGTATAATTCCAAATGTAAAAAAAAAGAAAGAGACAATGACCACTCAACATTGTGTTTTTCGTTATAGTCGATTGCAAAGAAGTTCATCACATGTTGTGTGTTACGACCACAGTGTAAAGTCGGGAAGTGCGGTTACCATTTGGTGGAATAGTAGTATAGCACGACCTTTGTGCCGCACAACACGTATCCGATTGGCCCGGTTGTATCGATGGCATCAAGAATGTTACCACCTATACACTCATTATGTAGAGTCAGTGCTGAACTTGTTTGCCGGCGACTATTGTGGTAACAAGTAGAGGAAATGAGGACCTTACCTGTCTGTTTATTGATGCACCATTGTTCAATTTACTCATCTGTCTCAAGAATGACTTTGATTGGTTACTGGGAGGTCATTGTTATTTAATGAGCCAATCAGAGACATTGTTAAAGCAGGTGGTAAGGCTGAAATGGATTTGTTATATTATATGTCAACAGGTCTTTGAAGCTTGATGTTGATTGGTTGGTCAGATGGTCATTTAATCTAACTAACCAATCAGATGCACTGATGAACAACAGTGGTGGCCAGAGTTATAATTCAAACTACCCTGGATATTCGCAGCCATAAAATTCTGTAAGAAGAAAGAAAAAGCCACCATAATAACATTTGCAAGGCAAGCTCCCAAATCCCTAAAACACAGTTATATTTAGGATTATGAAAGTCAAATTAGATTCATGTTAGATTTGGTTTATAGCATCATTTAGGTTGTATGCATCCCATAGATAAGTAATTTAAATTTGAAAAGGTAACATAATTTTGTTTATGATTTATTTCTAACCCTAAGTCCATGATCCAATGTTAATGTGTGATTAATAATAGTAACATAACATTTTAGTTAAGAAATACTAGTTATAGAACATAGAACTTTCAAATTCTTCCCAGAGTTGGCCATGGGCTGCCTTTTTAGTTTTGCATTATTAGATGTAGTCGAAATTAATATTTAACGCCCTTGAAAGTTGCTGGAAAATGGAATTTGTAGTGACTGATATTGTTTTACTTTATATCATGTGATTATAATTCTGATTTTGCATCTCCCACTTCCATTATCATGTTGTGCCCCTCCTCATTTCGTTGGTACCATTTGTGTGTCATCATCATCCCCGTAATAATATTATGGTCTTATAAAAAACAAAAACCACTTTGGTCAGACATTGGGTCAATTGCATGACTGGTGTGGGCATTTGTGGTATTTTGTATGGCAAAGTTATGAAGTTAAATGCCCTGTATTTTGCTCTACACTGATCAAACCCATCTGTTGTGTTTACACATTGAAGCCCATCTCTGTGTTTCCTTCCTTGGAAATAAAGGTTTTTCTTTGGATATGTTTGGAAAACAATTTATATAGACTAGCAAATAAGCAATTGCATGTTTTTTTGTGACCAAAAAAAGCCAATTGAAGTTAAACATATGACTACTTCTAGCACAACAAATAGTCGCACCGTATGTATACCTGTACGTTTTGAAATCATCAAGGACCTCAGGTTTGTTTCACCACGGTTATATTTCACTTGCATCAGTTTGTTTATTTCCTATATTACCACAACATCTGAAATAGTTGGCAGATCATGCATTATTTTTATGTAAACAGTTTTGTTCACAATAGACCTTTAATATTTGTAATTAGCGCCTTTCCTCCTTTGATGGGGTAAACACCTATAAACATCGATATCGCGTAACAAAAATGAGGCGAATAATGTAAACATTACCATATCGCGTAAAACAAAAGCAAGTCGAACAATGTAGACATAACCATATTCCATAACAAAAGCAAGTCGAAGAATGTACACCATTTTATATGCGGTATAGATGTTTACCCCATCAAGGACATGAAGGCGCCAATTAAAAATAGGGACCATATTGTGGTAGTAATTTATTCACCACCAATGGTCGGTGTTGGGTTTGTTTTAAACCAAAACCAATGCCACATTGACGTAATAACAAAGAATAACCTAAGTAGGCAGTTTTTGTATGCATGTATACTATTGATTTTTCTAAAACCATACCTTATCGGGGCCATACAATGGCATGTAAGAAGCCATGTACAGAACAGATTTGCGATTGTCTGAAGGCTATTCCGTGTATAATCCACCCACCCTCCAGTATGGAAGTTATAAGAAGTAGACAACTTGAGTGCTGACTGGTTGTTCTCTCCATATTTAGGAGTACTTGCTGAAATGATGAAACAACCAAATATGATATCAAGCTACTTCAGGTATTTAGAAACCCATTCAGAGCAGAGGGATGTACAAGCGTTTCACTTCTTATTTGTTCCGAAAAGGCAAAAAAAAAATGTTTTGGAATCCTTGCTGGCTTTTGCATGTGAATTGACTAGTGTGTGTAATTATTGTGCACATAACAGGACATATTTTCCACTTTCACATGTGTTGCACATTTTTTCAAAATTCTATCGTGCCAAACGCTAGAGCTCAACTAAATTCACAATGTGCCAACTCTAGTTCAAATAAATTGACACTGTGCCAACTCTAGTTCAAATAAATTGTGCTTAACGCCTGCTCAAATATATCACGATGTATTCAGGCTTGTCTGTTTACGGCTGAACATATTATAGTAGCCGGGTCTTCCAGAATATGGTTGTGTTGTGAGTATAAATGGAATAACCTTGTGCTGTGAGGCAAAAAGAAAAGGTTGACTTGTCATTTAAGTGCCAACATCTAGGTCCGTTGGTTGATTTTTAGGGCAACAAAGAGATACTGCACAAGAACGCAGATTTAAAAAAATGCTGAACATGCATCTTTCTTTTCCTAAAAGTCTGTACCTTTTAATATTTAACAAATAAATGCGTAATGGACGATTTTATGCGTTTATGTGGCAGTTGAATGTCAATAGAACACGTTTTGCTATTAATTAACATTAATTTTTATTGAAGAAAAAACTGTCCTAGATTTTCAGCTTTTTTGGTCGGTCTCAAAAGGGCAAGTCAACTGATTTTTTTCCCCAGCCTGATGAAGAAAGTGCAGATTTTATTCAAGCAGGGAAATGTCTTACGTCTGCAACGCAGAATGGATAAGATTTCTAATAAGCAATGTAAGCGTATACGTACATACAATGCAAACAATGCGGCTGGCTGGCTAAAGAGGCAATGTAGTAGACCTGTGCTTACAGGATGGCCAGCTGTTTGTTTAGCCGTATAGTTCTTCTATTTGTAGGAGTGAAGTATGTCCATCTTGTAATCAAATGCAACCAATTTCATTTTACACAATCATCTTTTTCTCGCAGACTTCGGAGGGGATTTCTGACTTAGTCCTTTTATTTGATTGAATGCCTGGCCAAACCAGTGTGACTCCAGGACTGGTTCAATGAATGTATTCTTCATGACAGCCAAATATGCATTTAGAGTCACTATTTTTTGTCATGACTGCAGTATATTGGAATATATTGAAAATAGTGGCCTGTGTTTAAAAAAATTGTTTTCTTCTCAAGGCAAAACCCGTTTCTAGCAGTATAAACGCCCACACGTTCTTGATTGGCCATTTGCCAAATTGTGGTGTGTGACTTAAATAGGATTTTTAATTGTTTTTTTTCCCTGTAAAATACTGAACACAAAGTTGCATTTGATTCAAGATGGGGGTAGCTCATCCTTTGTAAACTTCTCATATAATTAATAGCTGAGCTAAACAAAGTTGATCTCAAATATGCTTTTTTTCCATAACATGTCACAAACTCTGTAAAACATACGGGATCAGAATTCCTCGAATTGGTACATTACAAGCAGGTGTATTACATTACATGTTGCCTGATTTCGCATCAGCAAGATGGAATACTACTATTTGAAATGATTTCATACACAATTTCACCTATGAAAATTGTCAGCAACAATAATCCAAAAGTGATAACAACAGTACACAAGATTTAAATTAGAAAAAGACAAAAAGGAACAGTAATATCCCCGAGAGACTAAAGAGTGATTACAACTTTGAGGAATTCTGAGACTTCAGCGTACATCTAGGATCTCTCTTTTCTTTTCATCGCCATGATCAAGACCGTGTTATATACATTCAAGATGGTTTTGCCTGTCTACTGGAAAACATTTTATATATTTACCAGGATAGACACTCCCATCTTAACACTTTCCATGTGGCAGGCGTCTGCAGACGACAGTTCCAAAATGTCACAAAATGTTTTAAAAACGTTCAATTTATTGAATTTCATAACCACGTTTGGAATCACAGTGAGAAATGCATTAAAATTATTACAAACATGCCTAGTTTGGGTTCAATAATTCATGAGGTAAGACTTAAAAAATTTGGAAAGATTTCTGAAAAATCTGTTTTATATAATGGTAAAACCATAGCCGCATGGAAAGTGTTAAACACTTCTTTCACCATTAAATAAGCTTTCAAGTAGCACACTATTAACTATTGAACATTGTTTCTGTAGATTGCACAGAATGGATTTTATTCAGGTGGCATTTTGCTTTTGGAAAGGAAACCCATTCCTATTATTTTGGCGAGCAAAGTTCCAAAAAAAAGCATCAGAATTAATTCAAATAGCAACTTGAAGCTGGTCCATCTGCTAAATAATCCCAGTAGTAATACTAGCTTCTCGACTTGTGTCCTTACTATTGACCTGGCGACTGTGTTACTACATATAACTGAGAATTGACTCAAACTTATGTCAACATCAAAGACTCAATTTCAAGTTCAAAGACTCGATGAACTGGCGAGTTTATTTCACACTGAACTTTGAACTTGTGAGACTATTTATCCTTTTGGCTTCACAAATTGTTTGAGATACCATAGTAGAATGTGTTCACGCTTGATTATAACACGGGCGTAAGAAGAGAAAGACGAGTGTCCATATGTGCCTTTGTGTAGCATGTCTCTGTAGTCTTTAAAACTAAGTCAGTATGTATAGAACTCGTGTAGTAAGTATTTGCAACTTGAGAATCTTCTCAAATGTCGTCTGCAAGGTGGATAATACCAGATGGGCTGGATAACGGAGTGTTAGGAAGCATCAAATGCTTGCGTGTAAGGGGTCAGTACGAGGCAGGGCTTGGAATTTTGAGGGTAGACTTTGAAAGAATTGTGGGTTTATTTGTAAATGTGGAATCTTTTCATCTTACTTGTATAAAAAGTGTATTTTTTGTTTGTTAAAAGAGAATTTTTTCCCTCTGATGGTGAAAATTGTATGAAAATCTATTTTTGTTATATAAAACAGTAAAGAGTTATTATTATTATTATTATTAAATTGTCTGGTGCCAAAAATAATTTAATAGCACACTGTCAGATTGCTTGTCTGTTTCAAAAGGGTTTAAATGTTTGAAATTCTAGTATATATTCGATTTTATTCCTACAACTCAAATATTATGCCAACAACTCTGTATAGTGTTGTGCTCTGTGTCTCATTGAGTTGTTCTGCATGTATTTAGTGATTTTTCAAGTGTTATAAACAAAAACAAATGTCTCAAGAACGAATGCTGTTATTTCTAAAAGATGACCCCTAGTGCATTATGGGTATATGATAAATTTGCCCCAGTGTATTATGGGTATGATGAATCAGACCTTATACACAATGAGGGTTTTGATAAATGTGACGTTGCTTTGTAATTTGCGCATAGACATTATTAAATAGGCATTGGGAATCATAAAACATTTTCAAGAAGAATCCCTCTAGCCTTTTTGATATTACTGTTATGGCTGGCAGCTTTTGCCACAAATCTGCATAAAGCATAGGCGAGTATCTCGAATACGCAGATTCTTTTACAGCAAAAACAGCAGATGTGATTATGATTTGTTTTCTTTAATCTCTGTGATGTCATGTGTGTGTAGGTAACGTACGGGTAATTTGACAGTGTGAATGATTTATTTGTTGTAGCCAGGTATAAAAACGCAAGCCCTGCCTTAGCTTGGATTGGAATTATATAAATGTATATACAATAGATGATACAAAAAAAGAGTTGCTCTCTATAAAAGATTAAGTACTGACGATATTTGTAACGGGTCTGAGAGTCGTAAGCAAGGCTAACAGTGCACTCTGTTGGTTGAAATTCACGAATGATGACATAATTGTAGGCATTAGCCATTTTCACAACTCAGAAATGTACTACAACTATGTGTGATATATTATATGGTAAGTTCACCGACAGTAGAAGTGACAGTTTTCAAGAGCATTATTTTTCACGCTCGGTAAGAATTTTGGATGTTGATGAATCTTACCTATCCGAACTGTAGAGGTTCTGCACGATAGTATCGGTTGACGTGTCTTTCACCGTATTCGTGGCATAGTGTAGTCTATTCAAACAGTTGTAACCAACGTATGATAATAATAAGCCTACATGTGCATAAACTTCTGTTGGATATAGTTGAGTATGCTACCATGTTTAGGGGGTAACAACGTCATATGCAGAACTCTATAAACTTACAAGACATTTTGTGCAGGTTTTAGGTTTGAAGAACCTAAAAAAAACGTGAAAATTAATGCTGTGCGAAATTCCAGCCAACTATCCTCCTTTGAACCAATTTCTGCCATAAATTGATTCAAAAACAAATTGTAAATTAGTCTCGGACAAAACTCAAAATGTCTTGATATTGTTAAGTACCCAAGAGAGTGATATCTTAGTCTTGCTTAAAGTGTAAAGTTTTGCAAAAGTGTTATCCGTGTGTATAATCACGGATAGGAGGTTGATTGTTTGTAGGGGCAAATTGGCAAGATATTTTGGATCATTTTGTTATACAGAACAGAGATGACTGGACAGTTTATAGAGGGGAAAGCACAAAAACGATGCTACAAATATTGGAAGGGGGACCGTAAATTTCTGAGGAACTGAACCGTGTTTTGTAATTCCATTGTTTCTAGATTAACAGTATTTGTTGTAATGTAATTAGGAAATTGATGAGAAATCTTTGTTCTGAATCTAATCTACCTAGGTCTAGATTGACATGATCTGTTGAACCCCTACGGCAGGGCTTCTCAACTGATGGCACATGCGCCAAATGTGGCGCTTGGAGCAAGGGTGGTTAGTGCTTTGACTCCTCAAAAATATAAAGAAAATACATAAGAAAATGGCTGCATTTGGTGCTTCATCATACATTTTATCTCATAATTGTGATGCTCCATTAAATAATGTTGAGAACCCTTGCCCTACGGTGTAGCTCTCAGCCAATTAGATCATGAAAAATATTGCTGAAACAGTACCATCATTGTCAGATTGGCGATACAAGGCGACAAGCAAAGATGAGGAATGTGCTCGGATACCATCCAATCTGGGGGAGGAGGTTGGGGATTGAACCAACATCCCGGGAGCTGGGACCAATATAGGGACGAATAATCTCTGAGTACAAAATGATCTGAATACTCTTGTTGGCAAAACGCAGCTGGCACTGATGTGAGAAAAATATCTGAGCTATTTTTTGTTGATAAAATTTGTTTACGTTGTAGCTCTTGTATGTTGCATGCATCAGTGATGCAGCGGCACCTACAGCCAATGAATAAAAAGAAGACAAGGCCAAATTGATATTTGTTTAGTATAATATATATATATTCTATTGTTTTATTATTAAGGAAACCCAAAGAGGTTGTTTTTTCTGTTTTTTTGTAACAAGCTTGTTGATGTTTAACCTTGCAACAATATAATCTGCTTTGTTAGAAATTAATGTTTGTCATGTGTCTTTTATTTGCATTTATCAACCTAAGTCGTATGACCTGAAATGCGACCACTACTTTGGTGGTTATCCCATAACTATAAAATAATGATTTGCAGTGAAAGAATTTAACAGACATCTAGCATACCTGCCAACTGTTCCGATTTTGTCTGACTGAACAGTTCCGATTTCTGAGTTTTAACATGCCAGAAAATCTTAACGTTCTGATTTCCAGAATTTTAGGAAGGAAAACAATATACAGAGTGACGTCAGAAAGAATGGGCACTTATTTCACAACAGCATCACAAAAGATGTAGGCATGCATATTCCAAATCAATGGTAGTACTTTCAAGACTTACAATTTGGCTTTAATGCAAAAGAAGAATTTTAAAAATCGACCATTTCGTTATCATGTTACACTAATTTGAGTAAACCCCAAAATGTTGAAGCAAATCCATGGAATGGTCGAATTATCAAGCCATTCCTTTAAGTATTCTAATGGGGTTTACCTCCTGAATCGGTTTATATGCCACCTTTTACTTTACCTTCTTGATTTCAGGCTTTTTATTACTCGCAATTAAACAGATCTAGTTATTTCCAGTCATTTTAAGATATTGTATCCAACATTCATGTGCCTTTTTCAGTTTTTTCACTAGTTTCATTGATCAGAATCTCTGAATCGGGCAACCAACAATACTATGGGTTATTGCCATTCTGTGGATTGGTTTTAAAATACCGGGTTCTACTCAAATGGTTGCAACTTTATGACGCAATGTTCGAATTCAAAAATTCTTTTTTTGAATGAAAGCCAAATATGTGTTCTTTATAACACTATAATATTTGGTTATGAATATGCAGGCCTAATATTTCTGTGGCGCTTTCGCCAAAAAAAAGTGCCCATTCTTTCTGACTCGCCCGTATGTAAAAAACGTTTTCCCTTAAAGTTTTGTATTTTCAGTTTCATACTGTATGTGAAGACTTGGACCCCACCCTATATGGGGGACCGCCATGCGCATGTTCAGATTTCTGGACTTTCAATATTGGCAGGTATGATCTAGGCATGTGTAGCCAAATATATAATACAATTTCAACATGGACCATTTAGATATTTCAACATGCACCAACGATTGTTACAGAAACTAGACTTTGATGGTATACGTGGTCCCATCTTGAAATGGATTCAAAAATGGTTAACAACTCGGACACAAAAAGTCGTTGTTGATGGGGAAAGTTCACACCCAGCTCCAGTAAAATCAGGAGATCCCCAGGGAACGGTGTTAGGTCCTTTAATGTTCCTCTTGTATATAAATTACATTGCAAACAACCTTGATGATTCCACAATTCGCCTTTTTGCGGACGACTGTCTGTTATATCGTGTTATTACATCTGAACATGACGCAGTAGTCCTTCAGAAAGATCTAACATCACTGTTTGAATGGTCCAAAAAATGGCAGATGTCATTTAACACAGGTAAATGCAAGACCCTATGCATGACTACAAAGAAAAACCCCATCTTAAACACGTATGTCATGGGCAGTGATGACCTAGAAACCGTCTCGCATCATCCATATCTCGGAGTTGAACTGAGCCATAATCTTAAATGGTCACATCATATTAACACAATTGCAGCAAAAGCTAATAAGGCACTCTGGTTTATCCGCAGAAATCTCTGGAGGTGCCCACAGTCCGTGAAACAACAAATGTACTTTGCCCTGGTCCGACCACATCTCGAGTTCGCCTGCGCTGTGTGGGATCCCCATATGACATCTGGCATTCAAACACTAGAAGCAATACAGCGCAGGGCAGCTCGATTTGTGGCTAAAGATTACAGAAGAGCAGAAGGCACTGTTACAAATATACTTCAACGCCTTAAATGGCCTTCCTTAGAACAACGAAGGAAAGAGATCCGTTTAAGTACCATGTATAAGATACAGCACACAAAAATAGCAATTCCAATTCCTGAATACTTGCAAAGACAAACAGCACAGACCCGGCAATACCACCCCAAAAGGTTCAGAGTCATGAAAGCATCCTCAAATGTGTACAAATATAGTTTTTTTCCTCGTACCATCACTGATTGGAATGCCCTGTCACCATCTGTGTACAACACCACCGTTAATTGCTTTAAAAATAGTATTCATATCATTTAATTCCTTTTTGCCGTGTTGATTCAACCAGCGCCATTATATATCTCAGCCAGATATTGCATGTATGCAACTTTGCTGAGTATTACTGTAGATGTAGATGTAGATGAATGACTACCTCATATATGCTACAGTAAATGTGGACATTTCAACGCTTCAAGCAGCTATCGTAAAAATAAAAACATGCAAATATATTTATTTCGTGTACAAGTCCATGTGATGAACTATCATTTCTCAAATTTATATACGGAAAAAAAATGGTTCAAAATTGGCAAGCGTGAACAATTAATTGTATATACAGGGCATGTCAGAAAAGTGTCCCATGTGAAACATGATTTTTTCATGGCCATGAAAAATATACAAATTGTATGTGAAATAGTAATAATCATGTTCAGCATTCAGTAATGTGTCATAAGAATTTTTCTGTTCATTTTTTAGCTTTCGTTATCAAATTATGGCAAATCTACTCGGGTAGATTCAAATTCAGCTTTGGTCACTCTGTGCCAAGAACTTTTATATTAGAATCATCATTCATTGTGTAATCAATAAAATCAATAATAATCTATCTACTGCATGTTGATAGTTCAATTTGAACAGAAAAACATTTACATCCATCCATGACATGCCAAATTCGTCCCTTAAAACTGATAACTGGCCCCCGAAAAAGCTTTAAATAAAGCTGACCCCTGATGAGAATGTCTCTTTGAAAATATGTGGCCCTCAAGTAAACAAGTGTGCCAAAAGTCAAATTTGGTAACTCATTCTTTTTCAACTTTTTGATTTTATTTCGATGGATAGTACCCTATGGAATATATTGGTAAACAATTTTGCTCTTTAAAGACATTTAAAATGTGTTTGTCAGACAGTCAGTCTGTCAAACATTTAGCAAGCTTACAGGGCAAAAATGGTGTCAGTTTCACTATTCTGCTGTTTCCTCAATCATGACATAGGTGTTCTCACTGATGCTCCCTTTACGATCTAAACAACAACTAAACAAAGAATTACCTATGTTAGTGTACAAGAATGGATTAAGAGCAGAATTTATGGGGAGTACAAAACCAATTATCCAAGCAAAGACTTCAGGGGATACCTCCACCACCTCAGCCTGTACCATAATACCTATAACCACAATTGGCAGCCAGCATAGCACATCAGTTAATGTGATAAGCACCATCTTGAAAGCCATTCTCACATCAGTTTTCAATCGGGACATGCGTGATCTTTGAATTTGGATGAATAGACTGATGTAACACACTGCAACGGTTACACAGCAGACAAAATTAACTCCAAGAAAAATGACAATTGAATACACAGGGCTTAGTTGGCTACCCACCTTTTCATATGTGGACAATACTAGAATGTCATCAACTCTACTGATTTTGTCGTATGATATTGTTACGGTGTCATTTTTTACACTGTTTATTGATCTTCTGGCTAATGGCAACCCTATACATACCTCAGAAAATTGGTACAAATGGGGATCTTTTTCTAACCCAACCCCAAGGAAGTTATAACAAGACCTAGCGTCCATACTAAAATTGTTACAAGTATTTTTGACCTGGTTCTTAAAAACAGCTTCCGACTCGCAACCGTATTTCTAAATGCCCAAAGCCTGTCAACACCTATTACAACAAGGAGAAAGAGCGATGCTTCACTGGAAAGGACCGATAGAAAACTGGCCAATTTGCATATTGCATGATTCTTCCAATGTTCAGCTTCTATCGGGAAATATGGCCCATAATACTGATCAGCAGATACAATAATTAGCATATATACTCCCATAAGGAAATCGGCAGCAGCAAGGTTGGTTATAAATAGCACCTGCTTTGTGTAACCTGTTCGATCTTTCCCTCTGACTAATGTAAGGCAACCTCTTAGAAAAACATATCCATTTGCAAGCAGTGCAAAAACACCAACAATCCACATAGGATACTTGATTGTTGTATTTGGTAGGAGATTATTGCAGGTCATATTTTCTGATTTTGGTTCTTTTGGTATACATTGAGGTCCGTCTAATATAAATGATTCTATAAGGCAGCATATTCCAGGGGAGTCTACAGCAACGGTAGTGGTATTAGGTAATCCTGCAAAAGATTCAGATGTTATTCTTGAAAGAGGATTACCCTGTAGGTTGGCAAACTTCAATTTGGTTACGTTATCAAATGCATTTTCCTGAATTATTGTTATTTGATTAAATTGAAGCTCAAGTGCAACAAGACTGTGGAACCGGGAGAAGACATGGGCATCAATATTGGAGAGAGTGTTGTTTCCCAAGATCAACATTTGTAACTTGGCACAGCAATTATTAAAGTTGATAAGATCAGAGGACTTCAATCTGTTTCCTTTTAAGGAAAGAATGGACAAATTGACGAGGTCTTTGAATAAGCCGAGTTTTAACGTTGTCAGGTTGTTATTGTCCAACCACAACTCTGACAAATTACTCAGCCCTTGAAATAGGTCTACATGTAGAATGGATAATTGGTTACCAGTCAAGATAAGTAATGCAAGTTCACCTAGATCTCGGAATATATCTTCATTGAGATCAGATAAATTGTTTTCAGCCAAATCGAGATGTGTCAACACAGCAAGATCCCTGAACACACTCAAATTGGTTATACTGGGAAATAGGGATATTTTATTTCCTTTCAATGATAAATGCATCATATTCTTGAGGTTCATGAAGGTATTAATGTCAATATTAGTGAGAAGGTTGTGGGAGAGGTCAAGATAGAGTAGCTTATTCAAACTATGGAATAAAGTTGGGCTTAGCTGAACAATTAAGTTATCTGAAAATGATAAGACCCGTATCTCCTTTAAATGTGAGAATGTTTTAGGTTCCACTGTTGAAATCTCATTTCCTGATAAATACAGTACTTCGACATCATGTAACCCTACAAACATATTATCAGTTAACCTTAGTAACTTGTTACCATTCAGAAACAGCTGTTTTAGATTACTAAGCCCCCAAAATACACTAGAGTTTATGTTAAACAGTTCATTATATGAAAGATCTAGTATTTGAAGGTGTGCTAATCCTTCAAAGTTACCATGATGAAGAGTGCAGATTGAGTTTTGATCCAATAGAAGAATGCTGATGTTGGGAAGATGTTTAAAACTTCCTGGAGTGATACCGACCAGCTGTCTTGTACTGCCGTTAATTGCTGATATGTTGAAATCCAGTGTTTCATAGATGAGAAGTGTTTTTTCTTGCTGTCTGCCATCAAAGCAGTGGGTAGTAAATTGATTATACTCCAGGCTACAGGAACATTGAGCAGGGCATATAGGTAACTCGGCAACATATATAATATCCCCATATGGCTGAATAAACTCTGGTATTTCTACCGTGGTCTGACTGGTATCAGGAAATATTAGCTTCAGAGATGGGTGGTGGATAGTCAGCTCTTGATAGTCTTCAATATATGTGTAGCGGATGGTGTATAGGTTGGCAAACCTTTTGAAGTGTGCACAGATCTCCAGACCAGAATCATGAGTACCATTCTGAAATACCGGACATTTTGTTTGATCCAGTCCTTTTTGAGACTCACTCACATCATCAGGAATAAAAACAGGCAATAGTTGTATTGTTGATGCTACATTGGTATTTATTGTCAGGGTATCGCTACTTAAAGTCATACTACAGGAGCCTTGATTTGGATTGGTTAAAGCAAGAATGGTGCTGAAACATGCATCAGTTGAGTTGAACTGTAGTATGAAATAATTAAAAACAGACCAACGGGATTGTACTTGCGAAACTGTAATATAAATACCAGCGCCTAGTGGGGCAGATATGTAGAGATCACATTGTTTCATTGAAGATGTATGTAGCGTAACATTTGATTGGTGGCTCTTTAGAGTTACATATTGTTTGGGACACTTGGTGGCATTGCCCGCTGTGGTGTTGGTTTCATATTGCAAAGATTCTGTGTATTGCAAGTCCGTCACATTAGCCGTTGTGGTGTGGGTTCCATTTTGCAAAGATTTTGTATATTGAGAGTCAGTAACCGCTGTGGTGTTGGTTCCCTTTTGCGAAGATTCTGTATATTGCGAGTCAGTCACATAGCCACTGTGGTGTTGGTTCCATTTTGCAAAGATTCTGTATATTGCGAGTCGGTCACTGTGGTGTTGGTTCCATTTTGCAAAGAGTATATAAATCTGGAGTCATTTGCATGCAACATTCCATTGTCGGTAGGTTGAAAGTCTTCAGTCTGATTAGCCGCTATATTCCAGCTACCATCGGACGCACACAGTACAGGTCGAATAGTACAGATAGTGACTATTACACAGATTGATACAGGGAGATACATACTGGATATGAAAGTACTAATTTTGTGAGAAAAACAAATGTCATTGAATCTGTAGGACGTAATTCCACACAAATACACTGATAGAAAGCAACTGCAATGACGTTAGATATAGGTCACTATAGCCGCTCCTTTTTAATCGTGGTATATCTACCGTGGGCGATATGAGTAATAGGTTGATACTAAAATGGGGACAGTAATAGCAATTTGGCAAACACTATCACAATACTGTGTATAGTAATTCATGCTTAAGTAACCATAGCCTCTGACCTTAGTGTAGAGCACAATGCAGCTATCATATTCTGTCTCAGTACCTAGGATTTTTGTTGTTGTTCCACAACCACCAGGGCCTTTACATTGCAAACAGTTTTAATCAAGTATAGGTGTATCGGTACCATGACATAAAAGACCCTGGGACCATTAATTATACTACAAATAGAATAAGATGGAATTTTGAATGGGAAATGTAGACAATTTGACCTTGGTTACCTCTGTATATAAGTTGGGGGGGGGGGGCACTCGGATATTTTTTGGTAGGGATGTGCCGCCAGCAAAATTAAAATTGACCCAAACATTTCCCAATTTTCATATTCTTTACCAAAAATCCATAATTGTCCTATATATTTGACGGATTTTGCTAACATTTCGGCGGAAAACAGCAAAGTTAAGGATTTTAGACCCATAAATTTACCGAAAATAGCTTTGACAAGGGGACATCCAGTAACCAGAGATTGAAAAATGGGACCCTATTTGGCGGCACATCCCAGGTAACCTCATATCCACTAATGATCTGGGTCACTAAACTTGTAGTGGTATAACATTTTGCATGATAACTGTGTGTTTAAATTAACATTCAATTTATGAAAATTAAGTAGAACGTTTGTCTTATTATTCTGTAATACTGCTTAGTTGACCCAACAGGTTCATTCAACTTGTGTGGGCGGCAGGCCTCAAATTAAAGGTAGATGTTCCGATTTTCAACTTGAAGTTTTCTATTCTACATGAAAGGTCATCCTTAAAAAAGTCGTGTTCCAAAGTTTGAGTTGCATAGCTCTAATGGTTCTTATTTTAGACGCACAAGATGCTGTGAACTGTACCCATTGAGTAGTACACAAACTATATCGGTTTACCACCATTCTCCGTAATTCGACGTTATTTCATCGATTTCTCCGTAATTATACCGATTTAGACCGTCAAATTTCAGTATGATGATGAGACAAATACGAGCTTTCATATGATATGAAAATCTCCGTATGTTTGAAATAATTCTGTGTTACGAAAATGTGATCGGGTCATCTACCTTTAATGGGGCCCTCACATGTATCCGTGTGAGCTGGGCGGCCCCGTACCGTCTTATAGAAAAACAACAGAGTCCAACACGGTGAACAATCACCAAAACATGTCAACGGCTGCATTGATTTTTTTTTGTCACCGGGTTCATACTGTTCTATACCGGGTCCTTATCGGCCTGGAACCGGGCTCATACCACCTCCTCACCAGGTCCTCACCGGCCGAAACGCTTGGGTACCGACCGAACCTTCTTGATAACGTCATCAAACTGCCCTGTATAAGCTGAGCGCTCAAGCTCGCCGCTTCGCTCACATTCCGGGAATCTCTGTAAAATACATTTGTACTCGCATGTATCCGTGTGAGCTGGCCGGCCCATTACCGTGTGACAAATTGGTGCAGACGGCGGCACACGGTGATGTCACACGGTGGGCCGTTTCCCGTACGTTGAACACGTTGCCGGGGACATCGCCGGCCATCCGCGCCCGGCAGGAAGTTTGAACATGCTCAAAACTCCTGCCGGGTGAGTAAAAGCGGTGGCAAACGGTGAGAGCCCGTTTTGAGGACGGTATAAAGACGGCATACCCGTTTCGCGCCCGTTCGCAGGGCGGTAATGGTAGGCGGCCACCTTACCGTCTCATAGAAAAACAACAGAGTCCAAACAATCAGTAAAAAATGTCAACGGGCGCATTCATCTTTTGTTGTGGCCACCGGGTCCATAACGTTATATACCGGGTCCTCATCGGTCGGGTATCGGGCTCACCGTCCTCATACATTTCTAGCTTACCGTTCTTACCGGGTGCATAACACCTCCTCACCGGGTCCTCGGTCCATACCGTTCTACACCGGGTCTGTCCCGGGTTCTCACCGGCCTTGTCCCGGGATCACCGGCCTCAAACAGTTCTAGCTTACCGTTCTCACCGTGTCTTCACCGTTTGCATACCACCTCCATACCGGTTCCTAACCGGTCGAAACGCCCGAGTACCGGCCGAAACGTCTTGATTACATCATCAAACCGCCCTTTTCAAGCTGAGCGCTCAAGCTCGCCGCTTCATTTGCATTCCGGAATTCGTACGACCAACATCTATAATACTCTCTAAATGTAAAAGAGCTAAACCTTTAGGAGGGACGGCTCTTCTAATAAGTGAAGTTCACTCTTTTCAGAGTGATTTGTCACTCTTTTCAGAGTGATTTGTCACTCTTTTCAGAGTGATTTCCACTCTGTTCAGAGTGATTTCCACTCTTTTCAGAGTGATTTTAACTCTTTTTAGAGTGAACTTCACTCCAAAAAAAGAGCTGTTCCTCCTAGAGCTCTCGAAAGAGTGAGTTTTAGCTCTTTTACATTTAGAGAGTTGCAACATGCCTGCTGAGAGTCCGTTCCGCGAACGGTTACTAGGCTGCATGCGGCCATTCGCAGTCCGTCGCTAAGATGGTCGACGTCCACCACCGTCTATCACCGCCCTGTGAATGGGCGCGAAACGGGTGCGCCGTCCTTATACCGTCTTCATACCGGGCTCTCATCGTTCGCCGCCGCTTTTACTCACCCGCCAGGAGTTTTGAGCATGTTCAAAACTCTGGTGGCCGGCAAAGTCCCCTGAACGTGTTCAACGGACGGGAAACGGCCCACCGTGTGTGCCGCTGTCCGCACCCATTTTTCACACGGTAAGGGGCCGCTCAGCTCACACGGATACATGTGAGGGCCCCATTACATCAAGTGAGTAAGTGATAGATGTATTTCAAAATCATAAGTGAGTTGAAAGTGCGAATTTGGAAATGTCACAGATTTTCTTTAAATGGGGCTAATCATTGGTTATCATTGTTTTGTGGCAAGTTTGGTACCAAATTGTGTGTAAAAGATGCATCCAAATGTCTAGCCTGTTAACATAATTGGATGTCACTCTATAGGACTAACAAAGTGTATGACTATCTTTTGTTGAGGACTTTATAACCAGTCAACTATCCCGGTGGGTTCACTTCATATTCACACAAAGGCAACACATGACCATGTTACAAGGATATTGAAATACTACCTCTTCCCCCGTGACATTTTAATAACAGACATTTTGCACATTCGACCCTTTTTAATGCACAAAATGAAGGTCATTTTGCTAGTACAAGCATGAACATTTTACCAACATAATATGTAGACATTTTGTTAAAGTAGCCTGTTTTGGACAACAACAAAAAAAATAGTTCAAAATTCCCAATTTTTAATGATTAATAATAATATAAATGATAAGGATGCATTTCTCACTGCCTACTATGCTAAATAAATAAATTATTGTAAGTAGCAAAATTCCTGATAATATAAGCAGGAATAAATTATCGGGCTGTTTTTACAAACAAGGGCAGTATAAAAATACAATGCAAATTTTACCAGGCAGGTGCAGATAATGGTTCCTAAATATAACATTTTTTTTTATATTCATGGACAGTTTATAACAAGATTTTGCATTACTGTAAAAGCTGAAATATTTGCGGTGATTTTATTTGCGCGCTTTTCGCGTCAATCTTTTTCCGCAAAAATTATAACGCAAAAATAATGTTTTCAACATTCATGCAGTGCAGCCAGAAGGTCGCCTGTGAAATGTCTATGATATCAATATGCGCGAAAATATCTTTACGTGAAATTATTGGCTTTTACAGTATGCAGATTTCTTTTTACAGTGGGACACATATCACAATTGTCTATGCTATTGACAGGTATAATGCCCATGTCAACATTGAGTGAACCCACTGGTCTGCCCACCAGGGCTCAAACTAGTCGGAGGCATCAAAGGCAAATAATTGCCTTTGATGCCCCACCTAGTGTGCGTCGATGCCCTCAATTTCTGGCTGTTTTCACTTCATTCAGAAGTACATAATTGCCTTGGTGCCCTTTTCGAATTGCCTTAAATTGCAGTGCCCTCTGCATTACTTAAAGGTAGATGACCCGATCACATTTTCGTAACACAGAATTATTTCAAACATACAGAGATTTTCATATCATATGAAAGCTCGTATTTTTCTCATCATCATACTGAAATTTGACGGCATAAATCGGTATAATTACGGAGAAATCGATGAAATAACGTCGAATTACGGAGAATGGTGGTAAACCGATATAGTTTGTGTACTACTCAATGGGTACAGTTCACAGCATCTTGTGCGTCTAAAATAAGAACCATTAGAGCTATGCAACTCAAACTTTGGAACACGACTTTTTTAAGGATGACCTTTCATGTAGAATAGAAAACTTCAAGTTGAAAATCGGAACATCTACCTTTAATTTGAGGCCTGCCGCCCACACAAGTTGAATGAACCTGTTGGGTCAACTAAGCAGTATTACAGAATAATAAGACAAACGTTCTACTTAATTTTCATAAATTGAATGTTAATTTAAACACACAGTTATCATGTAAAATGTTATACCACTACAAGTTTAGTGACCCAGATCATTATGGTGCATTAGGCTAAGCAGGGCTGTCAACTCTCCCGCATTAGGCGAGAGTCTCCCGCATAGACACTCTTTCTCACGCACTCCCGCATAGCATATAAAATCTCCCGCCTTAACAAAATTACCTCAATTAAAATGTGTATCAACACCTTTATACTAGCTTCCGTCGGTACATTTGCGATTTTGACCATGCAATATTTGTGCGGGTTGGAGGAAAACATCATCGCTACCCCCCCCCCCCCCCCCCCCCCTCCCCCACCCACTTATCAGGATTTCAGCTGCTGACGGGGAAAAAATTGTGCATGTTTTACGATTTTTTTTTGGGAGTCGGTATCTCTCCCTCCCAGCAAATCCCAAAAGTTGACAGCCCTTGGCTAAGTCAATTGATGGCTAAACACAAGGGGAGAAATATGCAGTCTGGAAATGTCCTTCCGGCCTGGCCAACCCATATATTTGAAGAAGAAAATATCAAATATTTTTGAAATTAGGTTTGAAAATATTCAAAAATTATTTTTGAAATTAAAATATGGAAATATGTTGGAAAAAGTGTTTGATTTTATTGTTTTGTTGAAAATTGTTGACATTTAAAAAAAAGGTATAATGTTAAACAATTATTATTGTTAAAACAATCAACGGGTCCGAAGAACAGGATTTTTGTGTGGCCTACAGGGAAATCCTGTTCTAAAGTCCTGACCAGCATCATTCTTTGTATTCTTTTTTTAAAAATTACAAAAAATAGAAAATATATTTGATTTCTGTAAATACATAACGAAATTCATGGCCATCCTTTTTTACCTACGTAATCTGGTTGTATGTAGAACAAGTCTTGTAACAAGCAAGATGGGGTATCAAAACAGTTCATCTTACACCAGCGTGGACTAGTTCCTTTCAGAAACATTTATTTCATCATTCTACACCCAACCAACAAGCAAGAAGGTTAGTTATCCCTAGACCTTACAAAACCCTGCTTGAATTAAATTTAGTGTATTTACATAATTATATAAACTCCTCAAAAAAAGTTCGGAAACTTTTGTCAATCACCAATTTTCTGGATATTTTGTAATGTATTCATATTGTAATTCGAGCACGAGCACGAAATAGTGGCAATTTTGGCATATTCAGATTGTGTCATCCCCAGGTTCTCAAGCAAGTTGCTGAGCACTGAAAAAAAGTGATTGCTACAAACGAGGTATCGTTGGAAAGAAGAACACATCAGCTTTTCATAGAGAGGAATTACAATATGAATACATTATGAAATCTCCGGAAAATTGGTGATTGAAAAAAGTTTCCGAACTTTTTTTGAGGAGTTTGTTTTAGAATTAGCAGGGATATTATCATCTCCCGTTCCCATAGAAATGTGCAAAATAATTATGAACAATTAACACTTTCCACGCGGCAGTCGTCTGCAAACAACAGTTACAA
The DNA here is from genome assembly GCA_035610835.1 of Ophiura sarsii. Classification (NCBI taxonomy): domain Eukaryota; kingdom Metazoa; phylum Echinodermata; class Ophiuroidea; order Amphilepidida; family Ophiuridae; genus Ophiura; species Ophiura sarsii. Next base: position 34,627,595 of record CM069445.1, read on the forward strand.
AATGTTACAAAATGTCAAAATTATTGAATTTCATCACCATATTTCGAATCACCATGAGAAACGTATAAAAATAAGTACAAACGTGCCTTGTATTGGTCAAGTTATTTTTGAGATAAGACTTTGAAAGTTGGGAATGTTTCTGAAAAATATGTTTTGTATATGGTTAAAACTAATAGCTCGCGTGCAAAGTGTTAAGTAAGCTACAGTCAGGGTAAAGCAAAACATTTGACGCTTCAACGAACAAAGCCACAAGTTACATAATATCAATGTAAAATAAGATGAATAAATAAATTTAGACAGCATTTAGGCTATATTAAAAATGTTTTGTCTTTTTGTCTCAAAGCTCTTCAGTTTTTCAAAACCTAATGGGGAATGCCGGGGGGGGGGGGGGGGGGGGGGGGGGGGGGGTAGGGTTTTTTAAAAATATAAATATGAAATATTGAAATCCTTGTAAAAGTGACCTTTTGTATTCAAAATGATGTGATCAATGAAAATCTGAAAAATCAGTGAAACTTTAGGATTGTTTTTCTCTTCCTAACGCGCACCAATTAACTAACGCACGTGGGAGCTTTGAGACAAGAGATTTTTTAATATAGCCTTAGCACACAATACATAGAATACAAATTTGTTCATTTGTAACCCGCACATGCTATAACAAGCTACACATCATTTCTACTTTAGTCCGTTTCATAATGCTATGGACAAAAATAATGCTATTTTCACGCGAGCGAGTTTTGTTGTTATTCGCGGAGCTGTGTCCAGATGCATGAAATGCATGAACAACTACGCATGCATACGCGTGACGATTTCACGATCGACCAATCAGGACGTGTGGTCATTTTTTGAAAGCATCCAGTACGCACGCATTGATAGAATTATGTCCATAGGCATTATGAAGATGACTAATAATAAAGCTCCCTCTAATATGATGGTGCTATGGTACAGCAAGTTAGCCCAGTCGATTTGGTTAGAGAAAAAAACAAAGACAATTCTAACATAAAATACCTTTTGGTTGCTCTCTACATTTGGACCCAAATGGGCCTAACTTCTGAGGGAACACCCATTTCTTCTTGGGAAAAGCAGGGATGCCAGTGTATCAAGTGATGGGAACTGCAGGCTGCAGCATAATATCATGTTGGCCGTGCCTTGGTGGCACCATCATAAAAAACTTGAGGGGATGAAGAACATGAAAATGTTTGGCTTTTAATGTCCATATTGCCTGAAATCAGCTTAATTTGATCTGAAATTAGTCATATCACACCAATTTTGAGCTAATTTTTTAGTCATTTTTACATAAAACTGAAAAGATACACATTTTGATTGTTTGTAACATACAATGAGGTGGGGCTTAAGTTGATTAGGGGAGGCAAAGATTGTGACGGGGGCATTTCAGCATATCAGCAAGGATAGATTCTGAAAATATCCATCAAAAATATTGATTTTGGCACCCCCTATGAACAGGTGTCACCTATTGCATACGCCGAGCCCCCTCCCCACCCCCCCCCCCCCCCCCCAATTGTACCCCACATCACTATGGTACTGGTTGAGTGGAAATGGAGTTGCAATTGGTCATTTTTAGATATGGCTGATCCCAAAGGGGCTCTTCAAAATGACCACCTCCCATAGAAGCACCACATGTTTTGAAACTTAGAATAAAGTATATGTGACCTAATAATTATGAGTAAATAAGGCACAATGCAGTAGAGGTAATTTGATTTAAGAGCACAAATGTGGGACAAGGTCATAATAAGTCAAATTCATGAAAATAAAGAGCTAAACTACATGTTGCGGCTTTTAAATTTCATTTTTGTACATTAATTTGTTAACAAAACCAAAACTTAAAATGTCCATAACTTGACAATTTGTATTGTATGTTCTGAGAAAAAGTGATTTTTGATAGTTCGTAACTTTGGATAGAAATGTGATATAACATTGACCAAAAAAAACGTTGGTACCAAAATGTCCCTTATAACATTATCATAATATAAATAACACAATATTCATAATGTCTCTCATTGTGCCTCATTTACTTGCATTGATTCACATAACAAAAATGAAATTTATATAGGAGTTCATACTCCACATGGTGTATGAAATAGCTTGTTTAGCAAGCTCCTCCTGATCTATATATTTTTTTAATTTGAGATTGAATGCTGTTGTTGAAGTTGAAAAATGTATATGATTTTCCACCTCATTGTGCCTCATTTACTTGCGTTGGCTCACATAACAAAAATGAAATTGTTATGGGACGTCATCATACTCTACATGGTATATGAAATAGTTGACATCATTATATAAAACAAATGTCTTTTGTTTGTAAAATACTCAAAACTATGAGTACATCCCTTGGTCAAATTGGATCGTCCCATTATACACTCCCCTCTGCCTTGTGTATAACAGAAAGGTTTAAATGTTACCTTGATGTGGTACAGTTTTTCAATATTCGTATACTACCACAATCTCAGGCATTCAATATATGGAAAAAGTGTACTTAGACGAGGAAAAAAACACCCTGTTTTACGGGCCCGACCGACCCACTTTTTGTAGAATTATTTTTCTCAAATCATGTACATTTTTTTTGTAAAATCAGCCGTTTTTGGCCGAAACTCTGTCGAAAATGTTTTTTCACAATTTTTAAAAAAAAATGTTGCAGAAATCTGTCGGGGTTTTTTTCACACAGTTTTAAGAAAATTCCAGTTTTTTGCAGATTTTGGTGACATTTTAGGTTTAAAAATCAAACAAAAAAACCCCAACCGACCGACCCTATTTGACAGGTCCGTCCACCCGTAAAACAGGGTGGGTGTTTTTCGTCGCCTTAAGGTCTCATATGTGTTTAAAGTCTTTGACGGAATAAAACATATCATTTGGTCATTATAGGAATCTTTATTTTATCGTAGTTGATGCTTACGTAGGACCTAAAGAACACTTTATCCCAATAATTGTATACTATGTATGACACTCTCAGTCTCAAAACATGCCATATTTGTGTACTATTGCACTACAAAATATTCTTGCACTGTGAGTAAGACTTCCGGGAATCAACCCCCTGAGAACTACTGGCCGATTGGTCAGAAAGATGGATACATCATTTATTGCACCAATGAGAGACATTGTTAGAATAATTGTATCCCTGATAAAGATGGGAGTGAAAAATTTTACAAGCTGCATTTGAATTGGCTATTCATATGAGTAGGGCCTACATCTTGTAATAAACCAATCAGAACCACTGTAAGATAGACAGGTAGACCCCAGGGGGTTAAATGATCCAACTAAAATGATTCCATGTGATTATGAATTTGAGGACAAGATCTACACCTAACACAAAAAGTGCCTGACGAGGCGCTTTGATGTTGGCTTATCCAAAATCAATAATCGATACCAAAAATCTGAGATATACATTATATGAGCAAATTTCTTCTTCGTAGTTTGATACCTCATTCATAAAAGTCGAATAGATACTTTTAAAGTTATGATGATTTCAATAACCAAGACAAACGACGACAAAGTTGCACTAGAATTGGTTTCCTGTGGGATATCATTGATTTGTATTGTCCACCGTGTGCTATCACAGATGGTAGAAATGCTATCTGATGAACCAGTCAGGTATGGGATGAATGGGTAACAGGTATTTTCAATGCTTTATCACAAACTTAGCAATGATATCCCATTGAAATCCAATTTTAGTGCAACACTTTTGCTGGTATTCATTGAAACAATCATAGCTTCAACAATATACACTTTTTATGAATGAGGTACCAAAGTACGGAGAAGAAATTTGCTACTTAATGTATATCTCAGATTTTTTGTACCGATTATTGATTTTGGATTAGCCAACATCAAAGCACCTGGTCAGGGACTTTTTGTGTTATATCAGCTAGCGATAATATTCCACAATGTCTATACCTTTGAATTTTTATACGCTCTACCGTTTACGGTATTGAGCACTTTGTTCAATGGCTAGTCTAACCAGAAAGGGTTGTCAATACATATATATCAGCTATATAAATAAATTGTCCTGAGCTCTATATCTATGACTTAATATCCAGATGCCTATCATCCTCTTCCGCTCTCGCCTTCACGTTCTCCTCATGTTGTCTCTTCATCTCAGTCCTTCTAACATGGGCATACGCTCCTGATCCACCTAGAACGAGGGCATTACTCAACCACCACAGACCCGTCTTGTACTCTGTGTAAAATATAACAGCCATGATAGTCTGGGCACAAGCCTTGGCTGTACCACTGATGTTATGAGTCAACGGGCTGGTCACTTGGATCTGGAGTCCCGTCACGAATCCGATCATGAAACCAAAGACGCCGCTCAACGTCATCAACGCCCAAAAGTGCAGCTCGAACAGTTTGTCAAAATTTTGTATAACAGAGACTTCCCCGTTGAGAATTAATAGCGGGAGGAACAGTATAACAGCATTCACATTGTTGTAGAACATGAGCTTCCAGAGGTCGTTGTCGACGGCCGGTAATACTTTTTTGGTGAATATGGCGTTGAGGGATACACATAGACTGGCTAAGATACCGTAGATCACACCCATGTAGGATAACACACCTGTGAGAGCAAGACATGAAAAATGGTTAAATGGTTATGATTGCCAAAAGCACTGTTGTGTGAACATTTTGCCGTTTACTTACTTTTACAAGGATCATAAATCAATAGCCCCAAGTCGGATATTGTCAGGGGTATCCGAACACAGCTTTGAACCCATAAGATTGCTGGGACAAAATTCTCAGTACAATTCTTAATAAGGAGGACATAGAATAGCCACAATTGGTATGCGAGGCTCTTGATTGACATCCCAAAACAAGCCACTGAGCTGACCTTTGACCACAGACTAAAAAGTGGCCTTCTCTATATAACCCCCTCATCAAGCAACCTATGACATCAGAGGTCAACATAAGACAACATCTATCATAACATAACTAACTATTCTGATAAAAAATGTGTGCCACAAGTCACAATTTGTTAACAAGAGACATCTGAGAAAATAGCTAGATGCTATGCGATTTTCTTTTAGATTTTTATTTTAGAAAAAATTAACCATGCTAAATTCTTTTTTTTCATTGTGTTTTGGCCCATCCCCTCACCCCTAACTTTAATTCGTGTCTCTATTGCCTTTTGGTGACATAACACAGTTACTATTATACGATAGTACTATATTATTACGTCAAATTGGCGAAACAGCGAATGAATTCAGAAAAGCGTGGGCACGCAAAACACTTGCATGTTGCATTCTGAATCGTATGTGTGACACTTGCGTATGTCAAAATAGCGAGAGTACGCTTGGATTACTTTTGCACCGAGAGATAATAAACTGCATATTTCTCATCAATTTGGAACTGATTAAACTATAGTGATGTCACTTCAGGTCAATAGTTTTACTATGTATCTATATTTGTATAATTTCCCCTCATTAGCAGTCATTATTTGTATACTATTCTTACCAGAGGTTCCTTCTTGGTCCACACCTAATATGAACCCAAATACGATAATTGTACAGCAAAATATGGCCCTGATCGATGTCGTCTGCTTCAAAATGGCGTATGACATAATCTGTGGAGAGATTTTGTAACAAATAACAATTGTCAGAATATGGCTTTGATTAATGATAATGTAGTCAGTCTCCAAATATGGCATGAGACATAATCAGTGGAGAGATATTGTTACAAATATTATAATTCAGGGGTGGAAATAAGACCCGCCCACAGCGGGTAACTTTCGTGTCGGGCGGGTGAAGATGCAAAGGTACCCGTCCGACTGGCGGGTAACATTTTTGAAGCTCAAAGTGTAAGTAACAGTAATCATCAGGTGTGTCATGATGATAGAGCTAGAGGAGATCAGTTGATAGGAGATTAAAGATAGTATTGGATTGATGAACATGATGAATACGAGGAGCTGTTACGGGCTATGGTTACAGTAGAACATCGTACAATAAAGACAAAAACATGTAATATGTAGTCTTGCTCTTAATTGTTTGCGGCAAAATATTATGAAAAAACCTTGGGCTGGTGGAACTTTTGCCGAGCAGGTAAATTCTGTGAGTTACCTGCCCGACTGGCTAGTTGAAAAAAATCTTAAATTCCACCACTGTTATAATTAGTACAATCAGAATATGGCCTTGATTGATGTCGTCTGTTTACAAATGGCATACCACATTATCTGTTCAGAGATATTGTAACAAATATAGTTATTACTGTAAAATGGAAATGTTTGCATGTGTACATTTTCGCGCCTCGCACATTATGAACAAGTTTGCTTGTTTTTATTTTCACGGTTTTGAGCTTCCTTTATAGGCCTACATTCAAAAGGAATATATTTGCGCATTTTTGTTTTCGCACTTGCTGATTTTAGCGAGAAAAGCGCTAAGTAAATGTAGCGCGAAAATGTCCACTTTTACAGTACACAGCCAGTATATGGCCAGGGGTGTACTTTCGCGACATCCTGCGAGAATCCAAATGGATTCTCGCAGAGGAATTTTGCGAGAATCCATGGATTCTCGCAAATGGATTCTCGCAGAATATTTTTGCGAGAATCCTTTTTACTGAATTTAAATTCCGCATTTTAAACATTTATTGTATGTATACTTAGAAAATAATAGTACACAAATTGAATCAAACACTTCTTAAAATTAATTAAAATAATATCAAGAATAAGGCTATAAGCTTGCATAACTTCCAAATTCGGAAAGTTTTTTGACTAAGGGTCAAATACCAGTCATCTAAGGTCCTGTTTTGGACTAAAAAAGAAGAAGAAAAAAGTTTTAAAAAAAATAAAATGTTTTTTTGTTGTTGTTTTTTTTGGCGAGAATCCACCTGGATTCGCGCGGTAGTGATTTTACGCGAATCTTTACGCGAATCGATTCGCGGATTCGCGCCGAAAGTACACCCCTGATGGCCCTGATTTATGTTGTATGCTTCAATAGGGCATACAAATAATTTATCAAGAAATTATGTAACATATAAAATTATTCAGTCAGAATATACAAAATATACAAATAGTAACTGGTTAGGGTACTGGCTAAGGGCCTACCACTCTGAAACTCGAACGGAGAGGGGTGATAAGCCAAGCCCACACCCAGTAGGAACCATGTAGTATTTGTTTTATTACATCTCACTGTGACGCTGGGCATGATATTGTCGGGAATTAGCTCAAATAATTCCTGCGAAAAATAGTGCATTGTTGTACACCTTGGCCAATTAGCTGCCATGATTACTTTATGCATAATTATGAAGGGTGATAATGGTACTTACCACATTGAATACAGTCGTGAGTGAACGGCCCACTGTGTAGAAAGCGACACCTACATTTTTAAGACAGAGATTGTTGAAAGTGATCATACCGACGAAGACGACTGATAAAGGAAGAATCTGCAAGAAAAGGAAATGTAAAAATATTTAGTACATGTTCTTGAGATGGAGAAAAATCATTTTTGAAAAGATGTTTTAATGAAATCATTTTAGGGGTTTAAAAGACTGATGTAAAGGTGTCTTTTGAGTGGGTGTTACACTAGTTTCAGTTCAAATCTTGTTTGAACTGATGGATGTGGGGGAAAATGTGCAGTGATAGGGGACTTAAAAAAGAAACACTGTTGTTTGGGCCTGAAGGACACATTTTTTTAGAAATCTGTGAAAAAAATGTTCACATGCAAATGAATACCGACCCAAATATTTTTTTGGGCATGTTAAAATATAGTCAACTTCATAGACCTTGTGTAATGTCACTGTCACACAATCGAACAACACCCTCTGATACTTCGCCTTGCCAAAACCCGCTCCCATCCGAGAACCGCCCCATAGTCCGGGGTGAGATCAGAGAATGGGGAGCGGTGAAATTTTGGAATGTCGTCTGCAGAGACGCCTGCTGCGTTGAAAGTGTTATATAAAATTCTCAATTTTCATTTTAGACAACATAACCACATAATGAGTAAATTTATGCCAGTGCCAATGCCAGTTTTTTCCTTGATAATTTTACTTATTTGGCCCAATGTTCTTACCTCTCTTGTTATCTTGTAGTCCAATCTTAGCGGTGGAAAACGGACTAGAGAGGGCGCTATTCTACTGAGTGTGCTAAGTGTCAGACAGAGTAGGACTGTGATTAAGCACTGGTAGAAGGTCACAAAGAGTGGTGCATCAAGCTGAAATATTATAAATGATTCATCAAATATATTACTTATTAGCAGGAAATTTGTTGTAATAAATTCAAATGTATCAGCGTATTAATCAAGTCTAGCATCATTTCCATGAACATGTTGGATATGTCTCACAGGGTGCTTAACACCCAAAAAGTTAAACTTCTCCAACCCATTTTATGACCTGTTTAATGTTTGGTTCAATGGACATGAAAGCTTACCATTAGTTTTACAAAAGGAAACATGTCATTGTCAATGTAATTTCTATCATTTTCGATAGAGACATGGAAATGAACTGGGTCATTAAAAATCTTAAAATGCCAAAAAAAATACCAAAATACATACCATCAGAACATTAGCCTCACATAATTCTTTATCTCAAAATAAAGATGAGCACATTGTTCAAAAAAGATCACAAATGTCTCAACCTGATATAAACCGTCCCATCAGAAATTTCATTCTGACCCTTAATAACCCAAGGAAATTGCTTCAAATCCAGACGGCCCCTTGTCTTTAATTCCCAACATCAAAAAACTCAATGAAGATTTTGGAGATCCACACTGGATAAATGAAATAGTTTTTGAAAATGGAATTTTGTTGTTCTCACCTTAAGATCTGGACTACTGAGTAAATACTTGTTTACAAACACCATAGATATTGATATAGTCCTGTAATTTGCAACAAAAAAACCAAAACAAACATTATTTTATGGATTTAGAAATTATAATCATGTTTAGGGGTTGTTTTTACTTATGTGCTCTTGCAACATTTATGTAGGGTTCACTTTAAGTGCGTGGCTATTATGTTACCAATATACAAAACAAATTTTTCGTAAGAATAATCCTCCTTTAAGTGGCCTTTGAAGACTATTGTTTAGCCGCGATCGACCTCTATGCTCGAGCAGTTTCGATGTCACTTGTTTCAAGTCTATAGAGGCCTTGCAGGTGCTTCGGTCAGCTTTACAGAAAGGAATCAACCACGCGTCATTCACTGCAATGATGGCGTTATACATACATATGTACAGACTTACAGTCCATTCAGTTTATTCTTTGAATTGACGCGGGATTTTTGAAAGTAAAGTAAACTTGCATTTTATACAATGGGATTATTTTGTTTTTCCTCATTGCTCTACCCAACCGTGGCACTACCCCTAGCCTGGAAATCTTGTGTGGACTGTCAGTCTGTCACTGAGTTTATAAATAAAACCCAAGCACTCCACTATCTGTTTTATCACAACAATTGATGAAACAAAGTTAAATGTGATGCGATCTGTGAAAACCTGCCACATGGTGGCATTTGTCATATTGAAGATATTTACAGACGACGCTGGACATAGGCGTATTCACGAGTATTCAGGTTAAAATATGCGAACGAGGTTACCTGATCAAGTGAATGGGACGACCGCTTAACAACGGTTTAAATTAAAAAAATAGCATTTACAATTGGGATGATTAGCCATCCCGAACGGTTTTGGATTGGACATTTTTTCTTCTAACCTACATGTATGATGAATTTTATGGGGTCATATAATCAAAATCCATTGTTACATTGAAACCAACGGAAATTCAAAATTAACGGCCGTTCGTAGCCACCGTCGTCTGGATATTTATATCATAAGAAAGCTAAAACTGTGCTGATTACAGAACTGTTTCGATCATTTTTCTACGATCATTACAAAAAAAGTTATGAGTGAATGATGATTGTGATGTCATAAAAAGCTACAAAACAAGAAATCATGATAACAGGCCAAAAAAGATACATAATTCAATAGAATAACATTATAATGTTAATAATAAAAGTGACTTTTAGTAAGTTTTTGAAGGTGAAATTTCATAAAAGATGATGACACAAAGTATTGGAATTTAATTTTCTTTAAAAAAATCTAAAAAAAAAAATAAAAATAAATAAATTTTTAAAATGTTTAATTTTAGTTTTACCCATAATCCCTAGTTCACATTTTGCGACATCCGACGGGTTTTCACAGATTGTATCACTAATAGGAAATAAGAAAAATAACAACAATATTTCACAATCTCAAAAAATTGGTGAGGGCAGGGATGAGAAACACGTTTATTATTTCACTTGGCCGAACACATCATCATCATCATAAATTCATAATACTGATGTTCAACATGTATGCACATACATTCTCAAACACAACAAGTCAAAGGTAATGATTCAAACTCTGGTTTATGAATTCTAGCACAGGGCGGCTCGGGGTCACATGCCGTTGACAACAAACAACATGAAGTCAACAAATTACAAATTTCAGATTGCACCATCACCAAAATATAGCTCTTTCTGTACCTCCTTAAAATGATATCACTGAACAAAATGTTTGCCCATGGGATTCCTCTGCATACTGATGTTATATGGGGTTTTTTTGCAAGTCAGAAAATTGGGCGAAAGATTTTTCCAATTTGGCTATGTATAACACAGTCGTTTACAATTACATGGCCTCACAGGATCACTACATGTAGGAACAATCTTGAGTATGGTCGATTAGAGCGTACAAACTGATGTGTTAAAATATTTAGCTTTGTTGTCAACGGCCAGCGAGATGAAGTTTTAATCTCATGCGGGGGAGAGGGGGGGTCACTCAGTGAACATACCAAGCGGGTATGCATCAGCGTCCAAAAAAGACATAGAAAAGGGTCCAGATTTTACCACACAAAATCTTTCGAAAAAGGGGTACTTTTTAGGGGCATCACTTGAAGATTACTTGTTTGGCTGGTAAGTTTACAGTCAGGCTGGTCATTTTACACGCTACCAGCCCGGCTGGCTGGTTGGAGAAAAAATGAGGGTACACCCCTGAGTATGGGGTACAGTAGCCCCCAGGACTAGCCCGTACAGTAATGTGAAAAAGAATATAATGTTAGTATGCATGCAAAATTACTATAGTTTGCCAATTGTATGCATTGTCACAAGCAGGGCTCAAATTACATCGCGGCCATCGCGGCCATTGCCGCGATGCCCTCGCATCTGGCCGCGATGCCCTCGGATCAGTAAAAAAATCACGGCCATAATGGCCGTGCCCTATTTTTAACAGTGGCCGTGTGCCCTTTTGGCTCGCGGTTGGGGGTTCCGATAAACTTAACTTTGATCAAATTATTCCAAGTTCAATCCGATTTTGAAAGGTGCAATGTGCTTTAAAATTTAACAAAAATGAATATGTGACAGTCCATTCGAGGTGTAAAGTTTTCATCTATCTAATGGTTGTTTTTAAACATGTGTATCCACCTTGTCTCTAGCTACGCAATTGCTCACAGCTCTGCTTTCCAACAGCAACGTACATATATAACATCACAAATTCACAACATGACAATGATACAGTATTAAAATATGTTGATTGACAAAATAAACAGACTGTCTCGTTTCATGCTGTTAAGTATTTAATAAAAGTCCTAGAGAAGTTTATACATGTATGTAAAATTATGGTATAAATAATGTAATATAAAATGGCCTTGGTGCCCTTTCATTCCAATATTGGTTTGGCCTTGGTGCCCCAGAACATAGCCTCGATGCCCTTCGAAATGTGTTATTTTTAAGGCCAAAGTGGCCGTGCCCCTAAATTGACGAAATTTGAGGCCTGGTCACAAGTGTGGAAATTAGTTTGCATGCATTCTACATCATGCATCTTACATCTGAATGTCACATGATAATGTTATTAAGATTATTTTGAGCATTAATTTATTACACCATTTAGGGGTGCATTATTGAGTGTACTGTTGGTAACGCCGTTTAGTAGGGTAGGGTTTAGGGTAGGGTAGGGGGAAATGACCCGGATGTAAAAAATACCCAGATAACCGGGGCGACCAAAACCAATAGGTTTACCCAAAAAATATCAATCTTTCTATCTAGATCTGATAATCATACCTCAATACATCATAAATTTACCCAGAACTAGCCAAATAACATATTATATTAATATTATTATAATTATTAACACTGTATTAATAAACAATCGTTAAAGGTATATTATGTGATCTTTCCAGGGAACGCCCTCAACATCGAAAAAAAATAGAAAGCAGATTTTCTTGCAGATTTACATTTCTGATCATAAATCATGCATACATTCCAAGTTACAGGCCCCGATGAAATAACGCCATGGGTCCTAAAAAATACCGCCCAGGAGATTGGTTCAGCACTCACCATAATATTCCAACGCTCACTTGATACTGGAGACGTCCCCCAAGATTGGCTTTGCGCAAATATCACACCCATATTCAAAAAGGATGACCGGACAAATCCAGCAAACTACAGATCTGTAAATCTGACATCCGTCTGTAGTAAGGTTCTGGAACATATACTGTATTCCACTATCATGAATCATTTGGACTCACACAATATTTTATGTCATCAACAACACGGCTTTAGGAAATCCCATTCATGCGAGACCCAACTTTTGTCTACCGCACAAGATATCGCCCAAGACCTGGACCAAAGGCACCAAACAGACGTCATCATAATGGACTTCTGCAAAGCCTTTGACAAGGTGCCACACCAGAGGCTACTCTTGAAACTACGTCGATATGGAATCCGGGGTAAGACTCACAATTGGATTACTTCGTTCCTCACAAAACGGAAACAACGCGTAGTGATGGATGGTGAATACTCAGACTGGGTGCACGTCGACTCAAGCGTACCACAAGGAACAGTCACAGGACCATTATTTTTTCTATTATTTATTAATGACCTGCCTGACGGCATACGTTCAAAAGTACGCCTGTTTGCCGACGATTGTATTTTGTACAACAGAGTGGGGAATCAAGAGGATGCGGATACACTACAAAAAGACTTGGATACATTGACAGAATGGCAAAACAAGTGGCAAATGCAATTTAACGCCAAAAAATGTTATATACTCCGAGTCTCACACTCTAAATCGCCTCTGAGATACTCATACACTCTCAATAACACAACATTACAAGAAACAGCATCACATACATATTTAGGGGTGGATTTAAGTCATGATCTCAAATGGAACTCACACATAAACAGGATTGCGTCAAAAGCAAACAAAACGTTGGGCTTTATAAAAAGGAACTTATACTCGTGCTCAACCCAAATCAAAGAAATGTCATACACGTCACTCGTACGTCCAATCATGGACTACTGCTCCTCTGTGTGGGATCCACATACAAAGGTTCTCATAAACCAATTAGAGGCCATACAAAATAGAGCGGCCCGGTTTGTTAGTGGAATATATAGCAGAGAAAGCAGTATAACAGAAATAAAACAGGACTTGAAATGGGAATCTCTACAACACCGGAGGACTGTTGACAGGTTAACCAACTTCCATCAAGCGGTCGCGGGTCACCTGGCCTTTCCAGTACATCATCTCCTGCGTCCGGTCGAGAGGAGCTCCAGAAATACATCCACAGCAGCCAACAGTTTTATCCCAGTTCATACAAACAAAAACTGCTATAAATACTCATTCATCCCACGGACAATAATAGATTGGAACAATTTACCACAAACTGTAACCACAATCAACGAGAAGAAAGCATTCAAGACAGCAGCTAATAAATATTTACTGCACAAATAAGCAAACCACACAGCATTCGCGCACCAAACCCTGTCCGGTTGACTCCCATTAGGGGGTGTTGGACAGTATCAATCCAGATCCAGATCCAGATACGATTCTTGATTACTTCAAAATCATGGTTTTAGAGTGAAAATAAACTGTCGGAATCCCGACAGTTTATATTTTCCACTCTAAATTCACTCTAAAACCATGATTTTGAGGTAATTAGAAATCGTATCGCTCTGTAACAATCATGTATGATTTATGATTGGAAATGTAAATCTGCAAGAAAATCTACTTTCTAAAAAAAATCATGAATAGAGGGCGCCCTCTGGAAAAGATCACATAATATGCCTTTAATCAGTATTATCAGATAATCAGGTCTAGCTGTTTCAATGTTTTGGCAATATCCTCATATAGGTCTTACATACGGAATAAATCACGAGGCAGCAATTGTTTTGCAGTTGTTTTACATGTAAAAATGATAGCTGCCTTGTGCTTTATTCAGTACGTATGTATTAATTGTAAGACCTATTTGAGGATATTGCCAATGTTTTTATTAATTAGGTCTAAATAATAAATCGGTTTTATCCACTAGAGACATAGACAATTAACAAATGATCCACATAAATCTTACCAATAGCTAGCTACAACGAGAGCTATCTGTGTGAACTTCTGTGTCAGGGACTTGTTGGCCTCTGACTGCCCGGCTCCTGGCCCGGGTAATACCGCACTGCTTCCGCTGGCCATGCTGTAGCGAGAATATTTTGAGTGAGACGAAATCATTTATAAAAGCTAGAAAATCGCCACGTAGTGGCCACCGCTGGGTGTGGTTGGAAACACAATGGTTAAACAAACGAAATGGATTTTATTTGATTTTATTCAAAGTGCAAACAGTGGCGAATTTAATACTATTATGAACGTCAAACACTGCGGAACGTTATCAAAGTCAAAGAGACCATGTTGTTTACAATATTGCATGCCGGTTAAAACAACCAATGTCGGGAACCAATGCTTTATAAAACACGCATTGATTGGTCAAACAGGTAGTCTTGGGACGATACCGTCCAATAGAATATCAAGTTGCTTACATGGGGTAATTCCTTCCAATCAAATGTACTCACTTGGTTGTCTCTTTTCCCCTCTCATCACCATCATCGGCTGTTTTTGCCGACATGCCGACTGCTTTGCGGCTGTCTGATGACACGTTGCCTCTTTTCATGGAGAATTATTGATCGCCTGTTGATGACTGCGTGCACGGAGCAGGGGATGTGCAGCACTGAGGAAACTAATATTAAATCAGAATCACTGACCCTTCCTATACAAACCAGTGACCCGAATTTATATGCCCGATATCCAATCGATGACACTGACAACTTTCACCGGAATACAACATTTCGCCCAAAAACATCCGTCCAAATACATTACGTCCAATCATGTTTTGTCCAATATTTTAATACAAATTATTATTTTGTCCAATCAAATGTTCGTCCAAACATTTAATTTGTCCAACAAATTATTGTCCAAATCATATATATACTATAGTCCAAAAAATTTTTGGACAATTTCTTTTTGTCCAAGCATTTTTGGTCCACATTTTTTTGGTCCAAAGACTTTTTGTCCAAAGACTCTTTGTCCAATTTTCTTTGGTCCAAACTTTTTGTCCAAAGAATTTTCGTCCAATTTTGGTTAAAGGTAGATGACCCGATCACATTTTCGTAACACAGAATTATTTCAAACATACGGAGATTTTCATATCATATGAAAGCTCGTATTTTTCTCATCATCATACTGAAATTTGACGGCCTAAATCGGTATAATTACGTAGAAATCGATGAAATAACGTCGAATTACCGCGAATGGTGGTATATACCACCGATATAGTTTGTGTACTACTCAAAATGGGTACAGTTCACAGCATCTTGTGCGTGTAAAATAAGAACCATTAGAGCTATGCAACTCAAACTTTGGAACACGGCTTTTTTAAGGATGACCTTTCATGTAGAATAGAAAACTTCAAGTTGAAAATCGAAATGTGATCGGGTCATTCGCGGTAATTCGACGTTATTTCATCGATTTCTACGTAATTATACCGATTTAGGCCGTCAAATTTCAGTATGATGATGAGAAAAATACGAGCTTTCATATGATATGAAAATCTCCGTATGTTTGAAATAATTCTGTGTTACGAAAATGTGATCGGGTCATTGTAGTCAAATTTGCTTTTGCCAAATTATTGTCTAGCTTTTTTAAAGTGCACAAAGCTCCCCCACATAATCCTCTAAGTCTAACCAAAATAGGGTACCGGTTTTTGGGTGATGTGCCACGGTAGTCCAGGGTGACGCCCGCCCCCCCCCCCCCCCCAGCCCCTCCCCAAATTAGCCACGCTGGGCCACAATGAATTTCCAGGGTATCACAGCAAAGCTATCGTATAACATGTACAGCGTGTATCAAAAAGAACGCAACACTTTTTGTCGAGAGCTGTACGCTCACAGTAAAAGACAAATCACTCTGAAACTTATATATTCTGTTAGGTCTACTTATTGGCTATCACATAGTCAAATTACAACGATATCGAATATTTGTTCGTTGAGATATTAAAGGTATAAGTAGAGAAGTGCAAAACACGTTTTACATCGTTCGTTCTAAAAACTTGTATTTTCCTGTCCGATTAGTGTTATGGGTTAACAGTTTAATAACTATGTAACTTTAATGTCTGGAATGGTTTATCTTAACTTTCATTTTGTTTGAGTAAGGTGGTACATAAAATCATTGAACCGTGTAATCTGATAATCATTCGAGCATTTGAATACGTCAATCACCCTTTTTAAGTTCTGAAGCACCGATTGCTATGATCGCCACATAATGTCTATGGTACGTTCTTCTTTCATAAATTAAAGTTCATAATCGATGCATCTTAAAACAAGGACAGCATTTTGAGGGTCGAGCAGCACCATAATGTCCCATTCCCATTCACAACACACTACCAATGACTGATTCATACAAGGCAATTAGGCCTACTACCTTCACTAGACTATTCCATTTGTTTACTGTTTTATTTATGTCATTAACGAGAGAAAAAGAGAGAGGATTTGCAAACAGACTTTGTAATCTGGATTTTCAAATTGTGTCATTAACTATCAACTAAGTTATTGCCAGATTTAATTAATATTGATATGATACTGTAATAGCCAAACATTTGATACCTTAAACATATCATTTTCTTCTCAGAATGATGAGTTTGATTCCAATTATTTAAGTACAATGAGTTATTAAAGTGTCTTGCTAATAATTATTCACCTGACAAGAAAATCAGGCATACAGGATGAACGATGTAAAACGTGTTTTGCACTTGTCTACGTGTATCGTTGATATCTCAGCGAATCAACAATCGATATCGCTGTAATTTGACTATGTGATAGAAGATAAGTATTTAGAGAATAAATAAATTTCGGAGTGATTTGTGATTTTGCCGTAATCGGAGAGCTCGCGACAAAAAGTGTTGCGTTTTTTTTGATACACCCTGTATAAAGAGCCAAAGCCTCCCAAAATAATATGTTGTTCATTAGCCAGCAAAGCGAGCGTGAAAAAATGGGTTTCATTACGCTTTTTGTTGAATGACTCATAACGGTCGAAATGTTGGTAAAATGGTCCACTTTTGCCAAATTCTCCCCCTCCCACCCCCGCCCCTGGTAAAAAGGTCCACAGGTTAAATGATATCATTATGTTCACATTTATTTTGGTTGTAAATTCTAACCGATTCTTAATCCAACAAAGTCCAAAAACAGACTCGCAGCGCGCTGGTGGACCCCATTCCCCGGCCCCTTTGAGTCTTTCTCATTGAGCAATCACGCAAAGGTACATCGAGGGAGGGTTGACAACCAGAGGGCCATAACTCACTTTTGGTCATATTCTGATATTAGTTCACTACACATCTCATCAGGGGCGACTGGGACCTGAAAGCGGCCGTGGCAAAATTATTTAAAGGCATATTATGTGATCTTTTCCAGAGGGCGCCCTCTATTCATGATTTTTTTTAGAAAGTAGATTTTCTTGCAGATTTACATTTCCGATCATAAATCATACATACATTCCAAGTTACAGAGCGATACGATTCCTAATTACCTCAAAATCATGGTTTTAGAGTGAATTTAGAGTGAAAAATATAAAGTGTCGGGATTCCGACAGTTTATTTTCACTCTAAAACCATGATTTTGAAGTAATTAAGAATCGTATCGCCCTGTAACTTGGAATGTATGCATGATTTATGATCAGAAATGTAAATCTGCAAGAAAATCTGCTTTCTATTTTTTTTTCGATGTTGAGGGCGTTCCCTGGAAAGATCACATAATATACCTTTAAGCGGCCCTTTTTGACCATGTCAGGCAGAAGTATGTCGTCCCGGTAGTAAATTTTCGTAAAAGGTTGCCCCAATTTTTTCCCCAGTCAGTCACCTCGTGAATTTCACGTAAGTGGGGTGGGGGGGATGGGGGGTGGGGGTAGGGTCAAAAAAATTCGCACGGTCACAAAATTTCGCACAGTCACAAATTTTCGCACGGTCATAGAATTTGAGTAACCAGCACTGAGAGGCCCAAAACTTGAGTAACCGGCCCTGCGAGGCCCAAAACCAGGCGGCCCATGTGGCGATCGCCACAACGCCACAGTGGCCAGTCCGCCCCTGCATCTCATCGGTCCCACTGCTGCCACCAATATTGGCTTTTTAATCTCTGCTTCACTCATGGTGTGTAACCTAAACCTATCCAATGGAAAACAGCATCTGTCACTCCAATCCACAAGAGAGGTTCCAAGGCTGACCCAACAAAGTACAGTCCTATCTCACTGCTAAGCAATATCATCAAGATCATGGAAGCTGTTGTGCAGAAACAACTTCAACGCTTTCTTCTCAGCAATGATCTGATTTCCAGGATTTAGAGAAGGCCACAGTAGGCCTACAGCTGATCTCCTCAACATTTTGTCACAGAAATGGAACAACTCCCTAGACCATAGTGACGAGGTTTGTGTCATTTCCCTTGACATAAAAGGAGCTTTCGACAAAGTATGGCACAATGGACTCTGCTCAAAACTGATGTCGAAGGTGTTACCAGAAGACTGCTGTCATGGATACACAAGTATATATCCGATAGATCTATCAATGTCGTCATGTCGGGACAGCATCTAACACTGCACTCATAAATGCTTCTGTTCCACAAGGATCTATCCTTGGTCCACTACGTTTTCTATCTTCATTGATGACCTTGTGGATGTCTGTGACAACGAGCTCTATCTGTACGCTGACGATTCAACACTTTTCGCACCCATTTTAAGTCTTCAACCAGCTCCAATGTGCAGTAGCTGCCAGCCTTACAGAGATCTATAAGCAATATGAAAGCGTGGGCTGATAAATGGAAAGTGACCTTTGAGTACCAAGTGCAAGACCATGGTAATCTCTAGGAAGAGAACCGCCCCCCCCAGAGAGAGGGGTTAGGAAATATTTTAGTTCAACCGGCCAGAAAAAAATGCTTTACACAATGGGAAAGGGAAGGGGAGCGGGGGGGGGGGGGGGGTGTTTTCAAAAAAGAATTCATTATTACACGAAAAAGGTACATTTGAACACAAAAAAGGACTTTTTCAGATTTTTTTGGGAGGTGGCGGACACCCCCCCCCCCCACCCCACCAAACAATCTGATGTCTTTTAGGCCGATGGTACTCTTCCCAGACGTACTTGCATCATTTTACCAATTTAATTACTTCTGGTCCTATTCGGAATGAGCAGGAATGAGGCGTTCCCACTGTTGCCACTTATTGGTCATGTATGTCTTACCGGGATGTCTTTTTACATTGACATGAAATGGCATTATGACTTATATCAGTAATTTTGAATGGTCAAACGTTTTCAGGCTTTGTTTTTCATCATGAACATAATATAACATTATAACATGTTGTGTTTGATACTTGGACCATCCCAATGAGTCCCAAGCTGCAGAGAAAGCTAGAAATGTTTAGAATATATTAATTTTAGAACCTGAACTTCCTAATATAGTACTGTAATGCCATGGTAGGGGGGGGGGGGGCCTAAGTGATACTCACTCCACAGAGAATTGCCTAAGTAACTCACACGATACTAAAGAAATTGGTACACACACACGTCAACAATAGCTTAATTTCTCAGAATGACCTAAAAACATGTTATTCATATCAATCAAGCAAATTACAATTTAAGGCACACACAAAATCCACCCAAACCCATAGGCTAGGCCTACACGTAATATGGTAACGATAGATCAACATTTATCAAATGAACATAATATTATGGCACCTTTTCAGAGGAATCTTATAGGGCTAGGTCATAATTAATTTGGAATAAAGAAAAAGCCAGAAGATGCCTAAGAAGGGAAACCGGTACAAAATTCAACCAGCGTTAGGGATAAATTTGGATGATGATAGGCTAGGCCTGAATAGGCTAGCCTAGAACTAGATTGACGGGGATAGGTACCTTACTGACTCTGTATTGTTAATGTGGATCACAGGTAGCCTTCCCTCACAAAAGTCTCAAGTCAAACAAATCAAAAGGCCAAAGGGGGTCAACAACTATAACGTTCCTCTAAAAAGCTTACAATCAAGGCCTACTACAAATGTGTAGGCAACCTTTACAGAAAAATACCCTACAATAAACCTAAATTACTACATTTATCTTACTCTACACTTAATACGCTACAAATTATCCTCGCTACCTCGGTATGCACAGCATTCTTGTCCTGTGTCAGTAAAGCATTAGTGATAAGGATTATGATTAGAAGTGGAAATTCTTGTGAGATCTGCCTAAGGTCAATTAATTTAGATGTCTGCTTTCAGCCTATGCTAGTGTTCTGTTCTCTGTGTAGTCGTGTAAACCGAACCAGAACCTATTTCCATCAAGCTTACAGCTAGAACCTGTCAGAGACAACACTACACACTGTAGCGCCGTGTCGTCTGCTATCGTAAAAGTCAATCAAAAAGTCATTAAAGTCACCAAAAGTCCCCAATCGTAATAAACACACACAAGAATTCCACTCACTATCTATCCTTTACCCATGCCTTACCTCGCAGTATCAACATAATTTGGTGCTGGCTAAAAAGTGGTTTTAGCGGTCACAATAATCAGAATATTTTACACTCAACAATCATATTAAGAGACTCCAATAATTCTGCCCAGCATATAAATTTACACAATCATGTGCGCGATATTTTTGGATACAATTATCCTCTGATTGGTTAAGAAAATGTTATTCATAACAATTAGAAAATCATCCAATCATCTTACCCCATCTATTGCCACGCAAGGTGATTGCATAATTAGATCAAAATAAATTAGGTTCAACTACAAGGCTGACATAACTATGTAATGGAAAATGACCTGCGCGATGGGCAAGTTGATAATAAATGTAAATGTACTTAGGGCGGAGTGCACAATGGTACCTATATAAAACACAATGCAATTTATGAGTACAATTTGAAATGGGGGGGGGGGGCAAAATCGCGCTTCATTACATTACCTCCTTCTAAAAAAAATATTTCGTCCTCGAAATAGAGACGACCTCAAAAAAAATGTACACAAAATTGCATAATAACATCTGACTTACCAACAATAATGAAATCAAACAGTTTGAACATGAAACATCAGTACCTACAGAATATCTTGTTGTCATAAATTAATAACCTGATACTAAAAGCCTAACTTAACCAGGATGTGCTATGTTAGCAACCACAAACATCACCCAGGTCCAAAACGCAACAAGAGATTCTTTGGCACCGTCATTCCAATTATACAAAATGTACACAATGATAAATCTGAAATACAAAGCAAATATCAAGTCAAATTTTTTAAAATATTAAACTCCAATTCACCACCCACACAATATCAAATTAAAAGATTTCAGTGTCTATATTTCAAGTGCTCAATAACACCAACATTGTTCATTGTTTATAAATCATCCTCCAATGCCGTTCCTGAAGCAAATCTTTCTATCCCGTTGTATCACATGCAAAAGAGTATATCTCCCTTGCCACGCCAATGTAGGTGCAATCTATCCACGTACCCGAAGCGTTGATATGATTTAGAGTTCCAGACGATATCTTTCCCAAGACCGCTGCTATATTTGCACAAACTCTCTCTCGGAATGGGGGACATACTGGTGCTTTTGTTTTAAAAGAAGATGCTCAAAAATTCCTTTCTAGCGTGAATCATACCCCTTGAAGAACTACGATGATCTGATCCCTCCGTGTGCCTGACATTGAACTTTTTAAATTCGTAGGTCCACGCCTGGTGATCAGTGACGACGGGTACGAAAAGGTTCTTTGAGAGCAAAATCCTAACAAGTTATTGTTCGCACTATTGGGGGGGGGGGGGGGGGTGGACACAGCCTCAGTCTATGGTGGTTGTAGGATCCAGAGAAGGTTTGGATCATGGATCAGCGACTGTTCATACTGGCCGTCCTGACCATACACTTTGAGAAATCGTAAGGAGAATCATCCAGTTACTGTACTCGAAGAGCCGTATAGTGTGTCCTTTGTCAAGAATAATCGGCCAAAGATCCACGTTCAGATAAAGCCCAGCTTTAACCGCATTGTTTCAGATATAACTGAAGGGTTGACAGTCTGTCAGAACAACCAAACGATCACATATTATTACCCTGAAGTTGAAGAGTCGACCTTGAAGTTGAAGAGTCGACCTTGAAGTTGAAGAGTTGACAGTGGTATGATGATGAGAGGCATTTTAAATGTCTAAGGCTGCGCTGAAGCTGAAGGGGTGACACGGTGGAGAGAGAGGAGTGCAAAGTGTCTATAATGCTTTGAAGGTGAAGTGATGCTGGGCTGGGATGAGGAGAAGATCACAACTTAATCCATATGTTTAAGATCTGGCCGAAGATTTGAAGAATGAAGAAACCAAGTAGAATAGAAGAGCTGCAGCGATAATTGATGGTGAACACAGCGCTAGTTGACAGTAGTGTTGATAATATCAGGTGCATTTGCCTTGTATCTTCAAATCTCAGGCCCTATGGAAAACCTGCAAGCGAATTAATCCGGAAAGGCGTAGGGTTCTGAACATAGCCTACAATTCCAGATGATTTCGCTCACACAGAAAAATCTTAATACATTTGTACACCCTTACTCTACAAAGTAAACACTGTATTTTATCCAACAATCTACAATTGATGAATTTGACTAAAACTACTACTACTTACTGGTGACACCAAGTTTTAATTAAGAACCGTACCGTGTTTGTACAACAGAACCTTTTTAAAGTTGAGGTTAACCATGTACCAACTATCACATACTATAAGTTGAATCTACAAAAATGTGTACCACAACCCTACTCTGCACGCATTATTTCCTGTGCTACGATTTTATCAAAACATTGCAATCATAACTGTGGAATTCGACAGTGTCAAATTCGCGAAAAGTTTTGGATCCAGAAATACACCAAAACACCCTTGAATGAAGCCAAAAATACATCGTATCATACATAATAAAGTATACAGTTGATCAATCATTGTTTCACTACCATAATATAATCCTCAACATTAACAAATGTCTCGGTGTTCTCATTACCGTAACCAAAAGTACTGAACGATAACAAAATGTATTTCCCAAAACATGTTTACCGCTGGTTATTGCAAAACTACAGGGCTCACATCCTATTTAACGTGTATTTCAATACGCTGTACTTTAGGTACATGTACAAAAATGATTTCAAACAAGAAAGGCCTTTTAAAATACTGTACGCAGTCACGGATACAAATCTATACATAGGAAATTTCTGAGGTCATTCTGAATAACATATTTACAGTCAACAATTTTTTTTGATTAAGAATAATTTAGAATAGTTGGAATGATCATGAAGATTAATTTTTATAATAAATAAAGATGAAAATGTTACATTTACAAAATATCTACACACATCAATTTTTCAATACACTGCACAAATTATAATGTAGAGTTAAATTAAATTTTTCAACTCAGTCCTTTGAATGTACATGTAATACCGGTTCTCCTAACTAAATAGTCCTTGTCCAGATAATAGGCGTCACCAGCCTGATAGGCCTAAATATACTAATACATTCCTACAAGTCCCATAGGCTTCTTTTACAAATCATACACCTTACCAGTTACCACCTCATACAATGAACAGCTCATGCATGCAACACTTTAACATAAAACCAATACACCACATAAATATGGGGGTGTCTACTCCGGCACACACCTCCATATCTGTTATACCTGGGCGAGTGACCTAAAATATAAAAATACGCTATATAAATTTCCGCGAGCCTAATAATAAATAACAAATAAGAAGCTCAGTTAAGTGCATTTTCTTACTTTGCTCTATCTAGACCTATCGCAATAACATTCCGAGTTACAAACATGATATGCGGTACTCTACTGGCGCCCACTGCCTCTAGCAGTCTTCCTAAATTGGGCCAAGGTCCAGGGCATCTGAGTCTGTCAATACTGCAGGTTATGACCGACTCACCCTAGTTTCAATTTTGAATGAAGGCCAAGGCACAATCTAATTGGATCTCTGCTAGATGTTAGCAAAAACCCGTCAAGCTTGTTTTGAGAGCAAGACAAAAACCACGTCCAGCGACCTAGCTGAATAAATTTTTCCAGTTCAACTCAAAACCGGTTCTCCAAACCAGTCGAACCACCACACTTTCCCCCTATAAGATGTCTACATGCAACTATATAGGCTGGTAAAGATCAAATATTAACATTGTTACCGGTGCCAGACGCACAGTCCCCAGAGCTTGTACTGTCATTTTCTACTCTGGCAAACAAATTAGGCTTAATTATTTTATTCGGATTTCACATCCATATTCCTACTTTACTGGGCAAAACGGCGGCCTCTAATATCACAAGGCGGTTTCACTAGTCCTAATCATTCCTACCCTGTCTCAGTACCAGGAAATAGGATGATAATTTCTTTAGGCCTAAGTCATACCCTGCTGTTACAAATATAGTTCCCCGCTAACATGTGCATAAACTCTGCATCTTAACTTGGGCAAAACGGCGGCCTCTCATATCACAAGGCAGTCTCTAGTCCTACCATGTTGTTACAAATAAAGTTCCCCGTTAACATATGCATAAACTCTGCATAAATTTCAGTACTCTACTCTATCACATTGAATGATTACAAACAGAAGTGTGCCTGAAATAACCTACATCTATATCGCGAAACTATGCAGGGGTTCCTTCACATCATCTCATTCTTTCCTCTCATAGGCCTATCATCCTATTTATCCGAGTCTCCCAAAAACCATACATTTATCCGTATCAAAAATAAACCTCGTCACTACAGTAACCAATCGTAGGACATTTTACACACTATTCTAGTGTTATCTATCACCTTTATCTACCACTATTTATTATTCACACATTACAATCTTTACATGACAGACTTGACTCGACGGTCAATCTTAAAACTCTATCAACAGTTTACAATTTTACAATACAAATGCATGCATGGCTGAACATAACTTTTAACTGTAGGCCTGACCCTATAATCTATATAGGCCTACCCTTATTTAGTCCCCTCATTGACTTTATTTTAAGCCTATCTACTCAATTCATTTATGCCTACAGACTCATATTTGAACCTAACTAGCAAACTTGTAACTCCATAAATGTTTATTCCACACAATTTGCTCTAGTATAATGTCTGCTCTTATTACATCGAAAACACCTAGGCCTAGACGTGTTCCAATCTATCTCCCTACTTGTGCTAGTCGTACGTTTATTTATTTCTACAACCTGCCTAACTCCAACCTTTATTGCCATACGAATTGCATCGGTTAAGGTTCTAGGCATACTATAATCTACCCACCGGCGAATGTTTTGGTTGGCAATAGCATCCACAAAATAATCCTTAGCTATCTCTTCTATCAGACTACGCTGCGCCTCAGGGTATGCATACTTGGCTAATCTTAAAATGGAATAAGCTAGACTATGAAAGGATTCACCTGGATTTTGTATTCTATTTTTAAGAAGCATTGCATAAATATCCTGGTATTTCTCAGGACCAAATCTGTCCTCAAGGTGCTTAACCAATTCCTCATACCTAGTATTTACATTTAGATCATAATCGCCTAATACATTTCTGGCTAGGCCTCGTAAACTACAACCCAAGTGAAGCATTTTCTCGTGATCATTCCATTCATTAAGCGTACTCGCCATCTCGAATTGGATTTTGAAATCACGCCATGATGTCCTTCCATCATAGAGAGGAGGATCAATGCAATTTCTAAATTTTAGGCCTACAGACATTGTATTGAAATGATAGCCAATAAAAATAGGCCTAGGGCCTACAAGTACTATTATTAAAAATGTGCAACAATATATCACTGAACCTGAACTAATTCTACAATCTTACCCTACTTTATTTACTCTGGCTAGACCTCAATATCGCGATACCTTTTAACAATGACGTTTTAGGCTTAGGCCTAGTGTGAGTTACTGCGGAATTAATATTGATGCCTACACAACTACCAGGCCTTAATAGATAAATAATAAAAAATCAGGTCAACCCTCTTGATAGAAAAGAAAGTTTATCCTGCCGACTACGCCAATGTAATGCCATGGTAGGGGGGGGGGGGCCTAAGTGATACTCACTCCACAGAGAATTGCCTAAGTAACTCACACGATACTAAAGAAATTGGTACACACACACGTCAACAATAGCTTAATTTCTCAGAATGACCTAAAAACATGTTATTCATATCAATCAAGCAAATTACAATTTAAGGCACACACAAAATCCACCCAAACCCATAGGCTAGGCCTACACGTAATATGGTAACGATAGATCAACATTTATCAAATGAACATAATATTATGGCACCTTTTCAGAGGAATCTTATAGGGCTAGGTCATAATTAATTTGGAATAAAGAAAAAGCCAGAAGATGCCTAAGAAGGGAAACCGGTACAAAATTCAACCAGCGTTAGGGATAAATTTGGATGATGATAGGCTAGGCCTGAATAGGCTAGCCTAGAACTAGATTGACGGGGATAGGTACCTTACTGACTCTGTATTGTTAATGTGGATCACAGGTAGCCTTCCCTCACAAAAGTCTCAAGTCAAACAAATCAAAAGGCCAAAGGGGGTCAACAACTATAACGTTCCTCTAAAAAGCTTACAATCAAGGCCTACTACAAATGTGTAGGCAACCTTTACAGAAAAATACCCTACAATAAACCTAAATTACTACATTTATCTTACTCTACACTTAATACGCTACAAATTATCCTCGCTACCTCGGTATGCACAGCATTCTTGTCCTGTGTCAGTAAAGCATTAGTGATAAGGATTATGATTAGAAGTGGAAATTCTTGTGAGATCTGCCTAAGGTCAATTAATTTAGATGTCTGCTTTCAGCCTATGCTAGTGTTCTGTTCTCTGTGTAGTCGTGTAAACCGAACCAGAACCTATTTCCATCAAGCTTACAGCTAGAACCTGTCAGAGACAACACTACACACTGTAGCGCCGTGTCGTCTGCTATCGTAAAAGTCAATCAAAAAGTCATTAAAGTCACCAAAAGTCCCCAATCGTAATAAACACACACAAGAATTCCACTCACTATCTATCCTTTACCCATGCCTTACCTCGCAGTATCAACATAATTTGGTGCTGGCTAAAAAGTGGTTTTAGCGGTCACAATAATCAGAATATTTTACACTCAACAATCATATTAAGAGACTCCAATAATTCTGCCCAGCATATAAATTTACACAATCATGTGCGCGATATTTTTGGATACAATTATCCTCTGATTGGTTAAGAAAATGTTATTCATAACAATTAGAAAATCATCCAATCATCTTACCCCATCTATTGCCACGCAAGGTGATTGCATAATTAGATCAAAATAAATTAGGTTCAACTACAAGGCTGACATAACTATGTAATGGAAAATGACCTGCGCGATGGGCAAGTTGATAATAAATGTAAATGTACTTAGGGCGGAGTGCACAATGGTACCTATATAAAACACAATGCAATTTATGAGTACAATT
Source organism: Ophiura sarsii (assembly GCA_035610835.1). Classification (NCBI taxonomy): domain Eukaryota; kingdom Metazoa; phylum Echinodermata; class Ophiuroidea; order Amphilepidida; family Ophiuridae; genus Ophiura; species Ophiura sarsii. The sequence goes on from CM069445.1 coordinate 34,655,308, forward strand.
TGAAATGGGGGGGGGGGGGGGGGGGGGGGGGGGGGGGGGGGGGGGGCAAAATCGCGCTTCATTACAGTACTAGAAATAAAACATACTCTCTTTGTCTTAATTCCAAAGATTGAACATTTCAATCCAAGCTGGGAGCGAAAATATGTTCACTTTGTAAGTTCTGTCTTTTTACGATATTCAATTACAAAAAATTATTATATCAGCCGTTTACCCATTATAAACTTACAGTCGGAGGATCTATGATTATGATTATATCTACTTCCATCAATGAATGGCATTGATCCCACCGCTGCCACCAATGTAAAAAAATGACGACCATGTGGTCTTTATACCAAAAGCTACCAAAATCGGTGTCCAAGAACAGTGCAGTGGCGTGAACCTCTTTCGCGACTAAGGGAGTGTTCATAAATACCTTGGTGGGGGGGGGGGGGGGGGTTGGAAAATAGAAAGGGGATCAGAAAAAAATGTCTCGCGCATACAAAAAAAGGCTCCACAAATTGTTTCCGTTCTTGCGTGCCTGGTCGAATCTAATAAATACTCAACAACTTATACATACAGGGGGAGGTGGGGGGGGGGTGGAAAATAGAAGGGGGCCCCAGAAAAAAATGTCTCCCAAAAGGGGGCGGGAACAACAACAAAAAGTCCAATTTTTGTTGGCGCTTCGCGCATACAAAAAAAGGCTCCACAAATTGTTTCCGTTCTTGCGTGCCTGGTCGAATCTAATAAATACTCAAACAACTTATACATACAGGGGGAGGTGGGGGCGGGGGGGGGGGGGGGGGTGGGGAGATAAAGAATAAAATAACCATAAGGGGGATCAAGAAAAGACGGTGTTTTGAGGGGGGGGGGGGGGGTCAAGAAGAAATATGTCGCGAGGCTCAACAATTTCCAACCACCTCCCCCCCCCCCCCCCCCCCCACCACCAAGTATTAATGAACACTCTCTAGTCTAAGAATACGATGTTAGCTTGGTGGGCATACCACCACACTGATTTACCACTGAGTTTATGACTTTGCCCGGCTTACCTGCCCATCACCCAAAATTGCCCACCGTCTAGTAAATGAATTTACCACAAACAAGTGAACACGTTTGGATTATGAAAAAACAATGTGTCTTCATATGACCTAGAAACTTGGTAGTGTCAGCCTGTCGGGGTTCGAATCTATCAAATTATGGATTTTCCGTTCCCTGATTCATATAATACTAGTATACCGCCTGGAATCACAGTGAAGTCAGAAGCACATAGTACATGATTGTAATCCTACAATGTACAATAAAATGAATTTGAACTTATAAAAATCATCAAAAATAGCCTCTTGCACACCACTCAGGTCTCGAGTATGTATATTTTCAGTTACCCAATCGGTGAAAGCATTCTGGTAGAGAGATTGCAATTTTAAAATCAAACAAAACAAGCAAAAAGCATGGCTGACAGGAGAGTTGACCCGTGTACTTTGTCCACCGCAGCGGAACAAGCCAAAACTACAAAATTGTCTTTGGAATGGAACGTTGATTTCGACAAGAAAACGCTGAGTGGACATGCGAAGTTAGATGTTAAAGTTCTACAAGATGGTCTGGCTAAATTGGTTAGATTAGTAACTAACTAGCATAATTATTGAATCGACGGGAGGAAGTCGGAGTCAAATTCGGCAACCTTTCCTCTTTATTTCTTTATTTAATAATATATTTATAAAAGCTTAATGTTATCTGAGACGAATATCAGGTATATTCGTCTCAGATATTTATATAATATGTATATAGGCTATATCTTGCTAGACGTTTCGTAGTTACAGCGGGAGCGACAATCCTGGACCTGTATTTTAGGGGGTTAAATTGATTAACGGAATAAACCGTATACTTCATGAATTTGACTAGAATATTGACGGTTGTACAGTCAATTCATGAAGTATACAGTTTATTCTGTCAGATCAATTTAACCCCCTAAATTACAGGATTGCCAGTTACGTCTTACGCCACGGGCACGGTACGTCAGCAAGACATTGACATACTACATTACAGGAACCCATACGTTGGTGTGTGTTTGTTTTTTCCCCTACCAACGTATGGGGAAATTGTATTGCGAGAAACTGTCAATTTCATTTGCTGTATGAAGTGAATCATTGAATGGAGTGCATCTCGAATGATCGGTGGGGTGAATTACAGCAAAAACTGCATTTCCGTTGATTTTCATACTAGCTATGCACCTTCATAAAGTCCTCATCTTTCTTTCCAGCCACTTTTTAAAACATGAAAATGCTAAATTGTTCCATATTTAATCGTAATTCTCCGCCGTGTAAACGCAATGGCAGAATCTTTTTTAGACATTTCGCGAGTATCGCGGTCCAGATTAGTCTCATTCCCCATCGCAAAATAACAAACGTCTAGTCGTCTATATACGCTACGCACACCACTTACGAACTAACGAAAATATTAAAACGAGACTACTGTATTTATTAATAAAACATGGCGCCGATTTCGATAAACACCGCTAGTGCCGTTAAGTGAATGGGCTTAGAATTTCACCTTAAATTTTAAGGGAATAGTGCATTTGTACAAAATGTTAAGCGAATGGCAAGATAGATGAGAAAGAGTAGATAAGAACAAGCACAAAGAAGTGTGTTTTTGAGCTCTGGTAAGCGATACAGAAATTACCACAAAAATCATATTTAGAAGGAGTCATACTTAGGATGGGGACAGATAGTGAAACATGCACAATACCCTATGGTGAATAATACCAACTGATGACAAATATCACTAAGTATGATTTGTTGTACTAATACTACATGCTATTATAATAATATTGAAAATTGAATGGCTTTGAGTGAGGGTGATACAAGAATATTTTTATAGCGAGTTACTATATTCTTTTCAAAATCTTTGTTTGTATTACCCGAAAATAAGACATTCAATATTATTATTTATATAACACTAAAACAGACTGTTTTGATTAAAAATAAATAAATTAGCCCGAACTGACCTTAATCTCAGTGAGATTGAAATTCCGATCTAAAAATATACTATGGCATGCGCATCATATGCGCATATATACTCATGCGCACATCTTCTGTCTTGTTAATTGACATAAAATGTTCCTTTTTAGTATATCATTCTTTGTTAATGATATTCAGTCCACAATAACAAGTGGGATCACCTATGTTTTTCTTGGTCATGTTTATAAACTGCTCAAAAAAAGTTTGGAATATTTTTTCAATCACAATTTGTTTATATCTGGATATTTTCATTTAGTGTAATATATCATTCAAAAAAAGCTGACGTGTTCATCTTTACAATGATATCCAATTTGAAGCAATCCCTTGTTCCAGTGATCAGCTACTTGCTTGAGATCATGAGGAGGTCGCAATCTGAAAGTGCCAAAATCAACACTATTTTGTGCTTAAAAATCAATAGATCATCATACTACACTGTAGTGGTCAATGTAACACTTCATCGAACAGACGACAAAGATGTTCTTTTGAGTACGAAATAGTGTTGATTTTGGCACTTTCAGATTGTGACCTCCCCATATTCTCAAGCAAGTAGCTGATCACTGGAGCAAGGGATTGCTTCAAATTTGGTATCATTGTAAATATGAACACTTTTGAATGATATATTACACTAAATGAACATATCCCGAGATATTTGAACAAATTGTGATTGAAAACAATATTCCAAACTTTTTGAGCAGTTTAGATTTGCACAGGAAAGATGGTTAAATTAATATTTTTCATTTGCAAATGAAGTGATTAAGTGATCAGGCCAAAAAAAAAGAAGTTTGTCTCAAAGCTTGCGAAGGCTTCAAAATCTATTGTTAATATTTTTATTTGTGTATCAATTTTTACTCTTACTATTTGCAACCGTTGACACTTTTTGATATTGTTTTTTCTATTTTAAATTAATATTGTGATGTAGTTGTGTAATGGAAGGACATTAAAAAAAAAAAAAAAATAGTAAAACAATGTTTACAAGTGGTTTTATTAAGTATCTTGTTTTTTTCCCCGTTAACAATAATTTAACCGTTTGAACACGGATTTAAACTTCTTCTTTTCATGGAATACCCTCAGAAATACTAGGCTCAAAAAGTCACTTATAATTTTTCACATGGTCATATCTTAAAATCCTGTCCATCTAGAAAATATGTCCATCAAAATGAACCAAAATGACACCGGATTACTTCAATACTCTACTCTAAACACATGTCAGTAATCCTGCGTATCATTTTGGTTCATTTTGATGGACAGATTTTCAAGATATGACCATGTAAAAGTTATAAGTTTATTTTTGAGCCCAGTTTTATGTTATGTGTTTCAATTTAAGCTGAACATACCAGGTACTCCATTTAAAAAAAAGTAAAGATACAACAGTGTTAACAATTTAAAATTGGAACACAGACCATAACAATATTTATGACAATTTTGAAAGGCCAAATTTTACAACATCTGCAGTTTTAAGATGCAGAGGCGTGTAACCTCAAATGTTTTTGGCTGCCACGGAATCAAATCCACTACTGCCATGCCAGTGCTGGCTTTGATGGCCTATATGGCCATGCGTTTTGAACTCGCCACCCAAAAATGGTGGTGTCGTTACATATTTTCAAATTTTGATCTGTTTAATTCATCATATCTCAGCAAAACATAAGGCTATAGTCATGTTCTTGGTCTCATTTGAAAGCTAATGAGTACCACTAATAAACCTGTAAATATGAACAACATAGCTTTTCAATTAGCGAAGTTATGGTTGATTGAATCGCGAATCGTCAAGGTGGAGGAGGTGGGGGATGCGGAGGTGGGGGATGCGGTACACACAAACTCTATGGGAGCAGCGCGTTTCGCATGTGTAAACTTGATTAAATTCACTACTACTAAAGTACTACAGGGGCTACAAACTTGGTTTTTGTCTTAATTTACAGCTAAACAATTCTGCTAGTTATGTTTAATCATTTTGAACTCTTTATGATTAGTTTAGTTCATAAAATATGAACTTTTACTTACGAAACTACCTGTTTTCATGATAAACACTGTAGAAAGTAATGCGGATGTCTTCAAATTCGAAAAATGGCTGTAAATTTTGAATTACTTATCCTATCACAGTCAAAGTATACATTTTCTAAAAGGGAATTTGATGAGGAATCCAAATATGGACTTACATTTTCAGTTAGGGTTAGGGCTAAAATGTTTTAGTTCAAAATATGTTGAATTGTAAAAAAATTTAAACATAATTTGGAACACCCTGTATTCTGAGATTAACAAACAAATGTGATTTTTCTTTCTCCATGGTCAGTAGGCTTCACCCATCCTCTAACCAAATAACTATTGCTTACTTTCAGTTTATTACTGTAAGTTAGTAATAAGCAATGCATTATACAATCCACTTTTTATCCGGAAATTATTTTTTCCACCCTGTATAATTTCAAGGTCACCCTGTATAATGAGTTGAAATGTGTATATTTGGATTGCTTATGTCCTCAGCTTTCCAAACATGTATGCCTTTGCTAGTTTAGGGTTAGTAATTGTGGAGATATTCCAATTTGAAACTCAATTGGTGTAAAAATGCATAATATTTGTGATGTAACGCTAAGGGTGGCGAGTTCATAACACATGGCCATATGTGTTTGGCTGTAAAAAAGGTCTTTGAATTCATGGGCGCATTTAATTTTCAATGATTGGTCAAATGTTTGCCCGTGTTTGAATTTAGCTGAATTTAAGTTACAGTTTATCAACAGCCATGCATGTATCATAGATCGAATGTTGGCTTGGTTTGAACAAAAAGGTTTATTATATTTTTTTAATGTAAGGCTATTCTATTTTGAATTTTAGCATTTGGACACAAAAGACTTGACAGTGTCCGGTGTGTGGAATGACTCAACAAATGAGAAGCTGACATTTGAACTCAAGGAACCGGTGGGGTCCATTGGCCGTCCTCTAGAAATACAGCTGCCATCCAGTGCACAACAAAAGTAAGTCAATTATTATGCTGATTGTTTTCAAGCAGAAGAGTAGTCTAAGAGGACATCTTGACCTTCAATAAACAACGATTTGAATGAACAAGTTTGCTCTAAAGGTGAAAAGAATAAACATGAACTTGACCTCTTAACCACACAAAGCAATATGAACTAATATTTGGTGGTGTTGGACCTTCAGATATCATGTTTAATCTTCAAATAATAAGTATGCCTTGGTTAAATATCTCAACATATTCCCACTATCCAGTAAAAAGAATGACGCCGACTGTCTATGCTTGTTTTCGTAGAGCTACTTTTTGCCCAAGAATTTCTGACATTTATCAACCATAACAATGCCATTCTAGAGGTGGTTTTGGAAACTGAAACTATCAGAGAAACAAATTGGCTAAAATAAGGAGGAAAACCTTACCCTACTTGTTTGGAGAATCGATCCTGGATCGCCGGCATAGGAAATGTACTTGGGTCTCTGACTGCTACGCCATGTGGGATCTTCAATGCAATAAACTTGGTTTTTCACATTGGACCTTTCTGCACTGTTCATTTTACAGAATTAAAAACGCATTATTACTATTAGCATACTGTGGGATGTGAGGGTTATTCTGGAATTATGCCAACATTCTTTAAAAGGGAAACAAAAACAATCTAATTTTCAAGCTACATGTAGCAGTATTATATTTTGATATCAATGTGAGTAGATAATCATCAATCTAACTGGAGTGTAGATAAAATAGAAGAGATTTTGTTTAACAATTACTATTTACATCTCTGCTTGTAGATTAAGTTTTCCTGTCTGTTACTGCCATTAACCATTTGACTGCTCTTGTTTTCCCTTATCAGAGATACTACCTGCTGTCTACGCATTGACTATGAGACATCACCAGATGCATCAGCATTGCAATGGTTAAATCCTGCACAGACGGTCGGCAAGAAACAACCCTATCTATTCAGCCAGTGTCAGGTTAGTTGACTTCGGTAGACTCTTTTCATTTTGATTATTACTCTATGAATAAACTCTCTGACTGGCATACCGATAGAGGGCTCATTTTGTGTTACTACTCCCATCATCAGACTGATCTCGTCCCGAGAAAAAAGGGTCTACTTGTGTTAGATTTTGACCTCCCTATAGACCATTTCAAATCCGAAAATATACGATCGATTCCGAATGCTTCCGATTAGCCGAGTGATTTGATGCTCGGTTACATGACCTGTCAGCTCCCAGGTCATGTCCATGTGCCGGAGAAAAACAAACATGTTTTTCACCCGTCTGCCCGAGTGGTAGATTGCGCTGGTGTTAGTGATAAATTGTATCCCTCACAAAGTTGATGTTGCGGCATTTCAGTAACAAAAACGAGTGAGATGAAAGAGATTTGGGGTAATATTTTCACTTTTTACCATCTGCTCGATACATTTGGAATTTGCCAGTCAACGCCTTTGTTGATAAAACACCAAAATAGTCTCGTTCCACGTTTTATTTCTCATGTGTGCACACGTGTATGTAAACATAGTAAATCACTGAGGCGGACAACCAACTAGGACAATGCTTTGAATGCGATCAACTGTTGCGAAGAACGCGCAACGCACCTACTCCACGTGACCTGTTTTTCCGAAGATTTCCGATCTCAATTTGAAATGGTCTATATTGCTACAAGAGGGCTAATCTCAAAATTGAGGACATAACAAGAAAATTGATCATAATAACATTTTTTTTTTAAACCAAAAAGAAAGAAATGTTGATATCTGTACACATTTTAACCAACTATAATTTTATACTTAAATATCTATAGAGCCCTATTTTAATAATAAGAATAGGTGAATATTTATGTTGAACAAATCCAGGACTTTACTCACATTTAAGCAGTTTCGTCTTCCCAGTCCAAATCACATCTCTTATTAACTGTTGGGTATTTTTCTCTCTAAAAATGGAGTAACAATAGGGTGTGATACCCTATTGTTACTCCATTTCCAAGGGTATTTATCCTAATGTGATCCCACATGTTACTCTTATGATACCAATGTAAAACCTATGTGTGAAAGGTTTTGCTGGAATGGTGTATATAGCTGTTGTCCAGGGTCAGAAATTTGTCAAAGGGTGGGATAATCCATCTAGATTCTTGCAAAGGATTTTGTGGGAATCTATGGATACTTGCAACTTTACCGGCGGGAATGGATTCCCTGATTCTCTTTAAATTTGATCCTTTTGTCTCTATTCGATATTTCAGGCTATCCATGCTCGTAGCATCGTCCCATGTCAGGATACACCGTCAGTGAAAGCACCATATGAGGCAAAGGTAGGCATTTATATCAAGATACAGGGTGAGTCAGAAAGAATGGGCACTTTTTCACAAAAGCGTCACAAAAGATGTATGCATGCATATATTCCAAACCAATGGTAGTGCTTTTAAGACCTACAATTTGGCTTTCATTCAAAAGAAGAATTTAAAAAATCGACCATTTCGTTATCATGTTACACTAATTTGAGTATAGCCCCAAAAATCTAAAGCAAAGTTTGAGTGTAGTTTTGCTTTTACTTTTGTGTGTACTATTGACAAAAGTACACCCAAAAGTACACGACAAAAGTACACGCTGTCCAAAACTACACCATCATAATTTAATAATAATAATAATAATATTACCGTTCTTATATAGCGCTTTCCACAATGCAAGCACAGTCCCAAAGCGCTTTTTAAATCAATTATTATCGCTGCCAGTTTAGATATCAGAATCCTTTGGTCGCTACACTTAGGCGGCTACCAGTCAACAAGTGCACAAGCCTATCAGCACTACTTAGATTTTGATATCCTAACAGCTCCCCAAATATCGCTTGGGTCGATGAAGCAATTGAGACTAAGGCCTAAAATAAAAAAAGGTTTGATTGGCGTAACCCGACCGACCCTATTTTAACCCCCGACCCTAAACATTTTTTTAAATTTTTTTCTTTCTTTTTAAATTAAAAAAAAAAAAAATGTGTGTGTGAGAAAAAGAAATAAAGACAGTGAAAATGTGTATTTGTGCCATTTGTTAATGTCTGTATAGCAAGGTCTTAGCCAGAGACCCGTCCACCCGTCATCTGGACGGGCAGATTACTCCAAGTACGGGTAGATTTAAGGAATTTAACAGATGTGATATTCTAAAAATAGTTTTTGTAAGAGTTTAGTGAACTTGAAACTAGTTCTGACTGACAAATCAAGGCTAAAACAGCACCCATTTGAACCTTGTGACCCCATAGAGGTAGCAAACAGGTTGATTTATATTTTAAGGTCAAGTTCTAGACAGGCTATTCTGATAAATTGGACGGGCAGTTGCTGAACTGTGGCTAAAACCCTGCTGTATAGTATATGTGTGCTGGTATATAAAATTTCATAGACGTTTTACAGATTTAAAAAAAAAATCCGACCTACCTACCCTATTTTTTTCTTCTATGTTACGCCAATCAAACTTCTTTTTTTTTAGGCCTAAGTACCTTGCCCAAGGATACAAACATGTTGGCCGTAGCAGGGCTCAAACTCACAACCTTTGCATCGTGAGACCGGCGTCTTATCCACTAGACCACACACGCTCTCTAATTTGCAGTGTTATGCATAGGAAGTGTTGCTTTATATATGTTCGGGCAAGAGCACTTGCAAGGTTTTGATCGATGTGTTTTGGCCCTTGAACATGTTTAGAGCAGACTGTCCAAAGGTAATAGGAAGTATTTATACATGCTGAAGGGCTGGATTGAGAAACAAGGTTTTGACAGAACAGCGACGATAATATATTGATAATTTTCTCACACTTTCTCAAGAGTGAGATCAATCTTAAAGTTATTCACTTTTTAAAGATACTTTAAATTTTAAATTAAACAATAAGGCCAAATTTTTTTGTTGTTATGTTGTCCTCGACAGCTTTCAGAGAGGAGGGGCGGGCGGGCGGATTTTTTTTTTTTTTAAATTTTTTTTAAAAAAATTTTCTTTTACCAGCAGAAGCTCAAAGTTCAGCCAACAAGAAGTTAAAATCACTCTAAGAGCCGCACATATATGTTATAAACACTTAAGTTAATATTAATGCCATTTAAACTGTTTAAAAATTTTTTTTAAAAAAATCTGGAAAAAAAATCTTAAGAAAAAAAAAACCTGATTTTTTAATTTTAAAAAACAACGATTTTTAAAAAAAATCTGAAAAAAAAAAAAATCGGAGCGGCCCTAAAATGACGAGCGGGCGGTCGAGGGCAACATAACATTTTTTTGTTGTTGGCCTAAACAAAGGTGGTCAAATTGTCATATTTCAGATTAACTAAGTCTGTTTGCTTGTACCTATTTTTCTTCATCAGGTCACAGTTCCCAGGGATCTGGTAGCCTTGATGAGTGCAGTAAGGAGCGGAGAGGAACCGTGCACTGATAGCGCTAAGAAGACATACTGTTTTGAACAAACCGTTCCTATACCCAGCTATCTGATCGCTATAGTGGTTGGTGCATTAGAAAGCAGGTCAGTGTTTGCTTACTCGAGACCCTGAAAGTTATTTTTGTATGAAACTGAACAAATTGTCCCTATACCATATACCAAGCTACGTAATTGCTTTAGAGCAAGCGTGTGCAACCTGCGGCCCGCGGGCCACATGCGGCCCGCCGACCTCTAATCTGCGGCCCGCGAAGCAATCCTATAATTCCCATTGATGCGGCCCGTTTTAACCGGAACTCCTTAGTTTTACACAAATGGCGGGTTGATTTAGTGGTGTGCTCCCTTATGATTAGTAGGGTGACGCGCTGCATTAGGTAAATATAACTGAAGGCGTGATTGCGTGTATAAATAGCGAGTATAAAGAGGAAATTACACGAAGAGAAGCAGGTATTCCATGAGCAATGGACTTCCCCTCTCCCTATTACTCCTGCTCCGGATGTGTTTTGGAATGTTTGACAATCACTGCGGCCCGTGAATAGATCTGAAAATCACAATGCGGCCCGTGTGGTAGAAAAGGTTGCACATGCTTGCTTTAGAGGGTCTAGCAGGTAAATAAAATACTTTTTGGTTTTCTTGTGGGTGTGAAGTTAGCTTGATATGGCAACACAGTCTATTTCAACAACCTGTTGCCATATCAAGCTATCTTTAGATGGTGCACAGACGGACCAGCAAGTTAATAAATTTGTGTTGTACAAAGAATATTCAAAATGACCTTTTCTTTGCTCTCTGCTGGGCTAATTTTGCCACAGAATACCCATATTGGTACAAATTTGGACTTCTGTGAGAGAACAAGAATACCCATATTTTAGACCAGCTAGAAGTTTTGTTTGTTTGTCTTCTCGAAGATTTCGAGAAGTCATCGTCATTTGAACAAACCTTTCAATCAGATTAATTATCTATCATCTTCTCAAAAACATAAATGTACAATTTATTTTCGGCCCATAAGCTAAAACCATCATGCTCTTGGATAGTTCATGTATTGCATCCAATCTGATGTACCAATCCATTTTGTCTGTGTTCAAATATACGGTATCACAATTTGATATTCATATTTTTCTGACATCACAGTGTATTTTCTATGATTACCATACAGGGTGAGGCAGAAAGAACGGGCACTTTTTTCACAAAAGCGTCGCCAAAAATGTAGGCATGCATATTCAAAACCAATGGACCTACAATTTGGCTTTTATTCGAATTTTAAGAATGGACCATTTAGTTATCATGTTACACTAATTTTAGTAAAGCCCCAAATTTTAAAGCTAATCCATGGAATGGTCGAATTATCAAGCCATTCCTTCATGTATTCTAATGAGGTTCGCCTCCTGAATCAGCAGATATGCCTCCTTTTACTTTTCTTTCTTGATTTCAGGCTTTTCATTACTCATAATTTCACAGTCCTATTTATTTCCAGTCATTTTAAGATTTTGCATCCAACATTCATGTGCTTTTCAGGTTTTCACTAGTTTCATTGATTAGCATCATTCTCTGAATCAGGCAGCCAACAATACGTTGCCATTCCGTGGATTAGCTTTAAAATACCGGGTTCTACTAACATTGTTGCAACTTTATAACTCAATGTTCGAATTCAAAAATCCTTTTTTTTATTAATGAAAGCCAAATATAATTGGTTTGGAATATGCAGGCCAAATATTTCTGTGGCGCTTTCGCCAAAAAAGGTGCCCTTTCTTTCTGACTCACCCTGTATTGTGCATTGAATAACATTGATTTTGTTTGATGTCATGTTTTACTATGAATACAGGGAGATAGGGCCTCGTTCCAGAGTGTGGTCAGAAGTAGAATATGTGGAGAAAGGCAAGGAAGAATTCAGTGAGGTAAGATAAGAACTCATTTGAAAGTTTATCATGAGTAGATATTTCAACTACCACATCCATTTTCTTAAGTCTGGTATCACAGATCATGGTTTTACCTGGCTGCCAGTACCTGTTTTTGTGTGCTTAGTACCTGTATGGGGACTGATGTACTGTACCTGTGGGGTACAACCAATGGGGCGGCACAGTTGACCCGATCCTCATGTCATGTGAAGACTGGAAAGAATACAGTTCCAAAAGTGTGCGCTGATAAACTCGTGAATAAACATGAGCTTATTCAAGCACCAGTCACGCCACAGTGCGCCGGTAGTTTCATGCGGCGTTGTACACCGCTGCGATAGGGCGCACGATTTGCCTCCCTGTGGCGCAGGGTGACGATCGTTTGATGCACTGCCTTTGAATTGGACCAATCATGTGGTATTTCTGTTGTTGCTGTGTACATATGCGCATGCCTGGTATTGGTATGTATATTCATATATGCTAAATTCATGTTGAATGAAATATTCATATATGCTTAGTTCATGTGGAATGAAAACCGCACACTTTTTGTACGTACTATTTTCCCAGTCCCTCTTTTTGGTTCGCCATTTTTAAAGATGGTGGCCATATAAAGGGACGCAGGGACCCAGTCTAGCGTAATCAGACATGATCAATGCACATTGTATGCTTGGGTTCTCTTTATCTCTTAACTTCACAAAGTTAAGCACGAAATCTCATTTTAAAAGCAATCCGTGCAGGCTGCTGTTACAAATTATTCTTTTTTTTACTTAGGATTAAGTTACATATATCCTTATGCAACTAGTAAAGCATTTGTTCACAGATGCCTGACAGTTCTTTAGTTTGACAAGTGTTCATCTTTTTTCTTCCTTGAATCCCCAGACAGAAACCATGCTCCAGACAGCAGAGGCCCTCGTCGGTCCATATCTGTGGGGGCAATACGACCTCCTGATTTTACCCCCATCATTCCCCTACGGTGGAATGGAAAATCCATGTTTGACCTTTGTCACACCAACCCTCCTGGTAAGTTTTGACAATTACAAATGTTGATGGTTGAAATTACCATTTCCCCCCTGTGTTCTCCAAACAGATTGCATGTTGCAGATAGGGGAAGCCCTTGTGGGTCCTTAAGTATGGGGGCAATATGACTTGCTGATTTTACAACCATCATTTTCGTATGGTGGGATGGAAACAGGCTTCCCGTTAGTGCGCATCATTGTGTCCAGATGCGATTTTTGAAAATTCTGACGTATTTTCAAACTCTAGGCTCGTGTATTTTGCGTTTTTGGACGCACTAGTTCCTGAAACTCAAAAATTAAAGTTCAACAAAATAAATAATAAGCTTATTAGAAAACTAATTGTCAGTCTTAATTCATGAATTATTGCAAATTTATATTTGAGATTCACATCTGTGCATTTTCTTACACTCGCTAAAATGTGATATTTTCACCGCCGATTTTCATTTCTGGGTTTATCGGCTGGCGATCCGCCATTTTGGATTTAAGGTGAGAATAAAAAACTAAAAGTTCGACAATAGATGGCGCCCTAACAATCGGCCCTTAGATGCACACATTTCCGTTTGGACGCGATTTGTTGCCACCTCGTCGGCAAACTTACGTCCATGTGGACGTGCATTTTTCAAACCTTTACGGGAAGCCTGGATGGAAAATCCTTGTTTAACATTTGTGACACCAACGCTCCTGGTAAGTGCCCTTGATTGAATGGTGTGTGGCTTTTTCTGCAAAGTTTTTTTCATGTGTAACAAAAACAAACATACAGTTGTCTGGTGCATGAATACAAAAATATGTTGGCTTTTTGGCCAATTTCAAAAAATGTCAAAAGGCTCAGGAGATCACCCCTACATCATATTAAGGGCAGCCCTAAAGAATTTGAAACATCACACTTTTCCACCCCTGTATAGCCTGCCATTATTATCGGATATGTTATGGCTTGGACTGAAATAATTAGATCCAATATGATGTATTAAACTAATTTTCCTTTACAGATATTAAACATCACATTCTATGTATTTTGTATTTCCAGGCGGGGGACAAGTCTTTAGCAAATGTAAGTAGAGCCATTAGTTATGAATTGATTTGGAAATCCTTATCTTAAACTCAAATTACACTGCAATACAAACACAACAAATCACCAAAACTACTTAGGCGAAGGGTAAAAGAAACCCTGCCAACCAACCTACTTCTTTTTGTTTATTTGGGGGGGGGGGGGGGGGGGGAGAGATTTCACATGCAAAAATTGTTTTAGTTTGTCAAAGAAACAGCAACATATTTACATATATTTGCAATTTTTGTGGTTTTTTGGGGCATATGTTTGATTCTTTGTTGAAAATTTGAATTAAAAAAAACCACATTTCACATTTTTGTGTGAAAAAAACAACAACAAACAAACAAAAAACACTGACCGACAGACCCTACCTAATAGTCCATTAGGTCAAAGGTCAACTTACATTAGCCGTATAGCTTCCTGACCAATTATTGACTGATACTACTAGACGTGACTTTACAGATATAGCAAACTATTGTATGGCTTGTTGTATCCATCCAAACAATTTGAGACCATTCTCATTCAAATCGGAGCATTTTGAGAATTTGACCTCTAGGTACAAAGAATTTGAGAAAAATGTTGTCCTTAAACCTATTTTGCCCTATATCTCGTAAAATAATCACCAGGTGGAAATACAACAATTGACATTTTTGCTCCATATGATCTTAGGAACAGTTTGATATGCAGTATAATCCGAGCATTTTTAAAATTTGACCCCATAATAGCGGAAGCTAATTTGCATATTATGCAAATTAGACCACTGTGATTTTTGTGGACTTTTAGTATGGTGATAAGGGGACCTAACTAAAATGCACTGCAGTGAAAACAATTCTGTTGGAATTAGTGGTGTGTGTAGGTGCCATTTTGACTGGACTATAAGAGGTCCATTTTCCCGTAGAGAACGGGGTTTTCCGTCACCTAATGACCTTTTGACCTCTGAACCCTGTCTAGGTTGTGGCCCATGAGATAGCTCACAGCTGGACTGGTAACCTGGTAACAAGCTATAGCTGGGAACACTTTTGGTTAAATGAAGGGTTCACAGTGTTTCTAGAGAGAAAAATACAAGGCAGGATGCAGGGAGAGAAAGAGAGACACTTCCACACGATAGGTAAGATGAGCACTAGAATCCAAACAAAGTAGGCAAAAAAAGAAGAAGTTGTGTTGCCCTCAGCGACCGACCCTAAAATTGTAAAAACTAGGGTCACATCTTTTTTTAGATTTAAGTTTGACTTAAAGTGTCTAATTGTTACTATTTCTTGCTCGAAATGAATAAGTTAGCTTAAATATATGTTTTTTAGACTATTATCACACTAGAAACATTAATTTAATTGACATATGGGCCTATACCAATTTTGTCTTGACATAAACACTATATTTTTCAGCTAAAAAAAAGAAGAGAAAAATGAAAGGAAAAAAAAGAGATTTCCGACCGACCAACCTGATTTTAAATGTTTGGCACTTGAGTGCAACACAATATTTTTTTCCCCCTTACTGTAAACGTGGACATTTTCAAGCAGCCACCGCAAAAAAACCCCAAACATGCGGACATATTTATTTTGTGCATAAGTCTATGTAATGAACTTTCAAAATGTGAATTTAAAAACAAGTGAAATGGCTGAAAGTCAGCAAAGCGTGAACATTTAATAGCGCGAAAAGTACCACTTTTACGGTAGTCTTTTGAAGAATGGACAATAGGAAGGCAGTATTTGGATTGGGTATATGCAGAGGGCGTGCTTACGTGTGGGTAAAACCTGGGAAATACAAAGGATGTGTGCAGTCTGGTGTGCAAATTTCACCGCACATCTTAAAGGCTTATTAGAAACCATTTAATAAAGTGAAGAGGTTACGAAGGATACAGTGCTACCACACATTTACATATAATCAGTATTAAAGAAAGATATTTGTATACATTTGCGGTGTTTAGGTGTAGTGGGACACAAAATGCACTACCGAAAATCAACTTAATCCCCAAAACAATAATCGGTACAGTACAATAGACAATGTTGTTATTGCAATGCTTAAAAAGCAAATTATAAAATGTTCAGGTGAAGAAAATAGGGGTAAAGGTATTCATAATCAATTTAACCTGAGCACCAAATGTTGCTCCCAATCACTACAATTTTAGGTGAAGAAAATATCATCCCAATTTGTAGGTGTAGAACAATATTTACCAAAATCAGATTCTATTGCTTACCAGTTACCACAGCATTTTTCTACTTTTCACCAATGCTTGTTGCTCTAAAATTTCCATTCCTTAATAGGTGGACAAAAAGACTTGCTTAGTTCGGTAAGTGACATTTTAAACACGCATTCACAATTCATTGAACAAATATTTTGCTTCGTTTTTAGGTGGGCAGACTAAACTGATTAATGCGGTAAGTACTCTTTTTACCCCCAAGGTGGGTGGTGATGGGCGAGTGGCATATATTTTGAAGTGTTTTAAACATTGGTAAAAATATACATGTACAGATTTTGTATAGCAAAAAAATTATACAATTTTTAAAACATCAGATATTTTAATCTATTTTTTTTGTTTTAAGTGATATTTGTCATCATATGGTATGATGGCAAATATGATTGTGACCAATTGTCTGAAGTAGTCGTAAAATCACTAAGGCCACTTTATACATACATACATACAATAGACTTTTATAAAGCGCCATTCCATTGCGTCTTAAGGCAAATTAAAATGAATGGATCATACTGTGAACATACAAATTGACCGACTTTTAGAGGTAAACAATGCCAAATTGTAAAGTATTTGGTAATATAGTATACAATGATAATAAATTATTTTAAAGAAGCTTACAAATGTTAAAATCACCATGTTTTGTGTGTCTCTTCATCTTTATTACCCTGAATGATGGTAATCAATGCATTCATGAACATCACTACAAACAAGCGTTTTGGTATTACTCAAAATGATGAAACTGGCCCAACTCATTTTTTGACCTCCTTTTTTGAACGATCATAACTTTGATATAAAAGCAGTTGTCATAAACACCAAGTTAATTGCAACTGGTAGCTGATATAATACTTATTTTACACTAAAAAGCATTATGCCATCATAGCTTTTATTCCTAGTTATGACGACATAATTGCAATTGTATATTTTTTGGTACAGTCTGTATAAGATGGAGGAATTGATCAGACAGCGATAAAAAGATGTCCTCTTTTTCATTCAAATATTCCTTGAAAAAGCTACATCAGGGTGAATAAATGTTCTTTTCTTGCTATCCTCATCCAGGTGGAATCATTTGGAGAATCTCATGCATACACTCATCTGTTGCCCAGGCTGGACCAGGTGGACCCAGACGACGCTTTCTCATCGGTACCGTACGAGAAAGGATCAACATTCCTTTTCTATCTAGAAACACTGATTGGTAGCAAAAGTGAGTGGAAAATTAACCAATGCCTGCCTGTCCATGCATCAGAAAATCTTAAAAACTACAGACAAATATATAATAAACTACAAATAGGGCATACATAGGGGTAGGGAAAATCTGTGATCACGTTATTTCCCTAATTCCATATAACATATAGGGGTAGGGAAAATCCTTGATCACATTATTTCCCTAACCTAACATATAGGGTAGGGAAAATCCTTGATCACATTATTTCCCTAACCTAACATATAGGGGTAGGGAAAATCTGTGATCACATTATTTCCCTAACCCTATATAACATATAGGGGTAGGGAAAATCTGTGATCACATTGTTTCCCTTACCCTATATAACATAATCGAGGTAGGGAAAATCTGTGATCACATTATTTCCCTAACCCTATAAAACATATAGGGGTAGGGAAAATCTGTGATCACATTATTTCCCTAACCCTTTATAACATATAGGGGTAGGGAAAATCTGTGATCACATTATTTCCCTAACCCTATATAACATATAGGGGTAGGGAAAATCTGTGATCACGTTATTTCCTAACCCCAGGCATACATGCTGTAAGACTAAAGTTCAGTCAGTTCTTAATTGGCAAGCCGAGTGTGGACACACATAAACGCAACAAGTGCACTGTGCATCATATGCTTGACGTGTTCAACCAAAACAAAAATCGGGATTTTTTGCTTGGATTACTTTTATGCGCAGAAAGATAAAACCTCCATTGCTTGCCGGTTTTAAACTGGCTTAACTATAGTCACTATCTAATATGGCCTGCTACTGACATTTCTAATCTATGTTGTTCTTATCCTCTTTCCAGAGGACTTTGAGGGTTTCTTACGAGCCTACGTGGATAAATTCAAGTATCAAAGCATCACAACTCAAGACTGGAAAGACTTCTTATTTTCTTATTTTCAAGACAAGGTAATTTTACAGTATTATTCTAGATGATATTCCTGTACTCGGAATGAAAATATAGCGAATGATAACCTTTTTATTGATGTCTTGTTATTATTTGTGTGCTGTCAATACTTATCACTTCCCACGCGGCTATTGGTTTTACCATTTAAAAACAATTACGGTAGTTCAGAAACATTTATCAATTTTCAATGTTTATCTCGAGAATTACTGAACCGATACTAGGCATGTTTGTACTTATTTCAATGCATTTCTCATGGTGATTCCAAATATGGTAATATAATTCAATTATTTTGACATTTTTGAAACATTTTGTGAATTTGAAGCGTGTATGCTCAAAATAAATGATTATGCTGGAAAGATACATTAATTTGCTTTAATTAAAAAAAAAACTTTATGAAATCGATCATTGCGTTAAAATGTTAGACCAGTTTTAGTAGAGCCCACTTTTTTTAAAGCAAATCCACAGGATGTCAATAATGCGTAATATTATCTCGGCTGGTTTATTTCGGAAAGTTCAATGAAAAACAATACACCTGTAATATAAAGTTTAACCTTGGCGTTGGAAATATTAATGATATCAATAGTTTGTTTAGCTGGCACATGAGAATCATATGTATACAGTTAGTTGATTAGGGAAATTAGGCGCACACGAATGATATGTCGTGCAGTACTTCACAACTTGAAAAAGGACAGCATTTTGAGTGTCGAGCAGCACCATAATATCACCTTCAAAACATTCTAATAATGAATGGTTAATGCAGGAAAATATTCAGCTTCGCTGGACTACTTTATTTTTAAGAAAATACTGAAACGTTTTATTTATTACATTAAAGAGAAAAGATTTGCATACAGACTACTTTAATTTAAATTTCAAGCTGCGTCACTAATTATCAGCCAATGTATTGCCAGATATGCTCAATTTCGATAATGAGATAGCCAAGACATATCTAAATAACATGACATTTAGTTCTCAGAATGAAGAGTTCGATTCCACAGTTTTTCAATTAAAATTAGTTATTGAAGTTTTTTTGTTAATATTGACCTGACAAGACATTCAGGTATGCAGGATAAACGATGTAAATGGTGTTTTCAGGTTTTTTTTGTCTACTTATATCAGGAATATCTCAACGAATTTATTGTCGATATCGCTGTAATTTGACTATGTGATAGCCAAGACATGGCACTAACATTATATATACTTTTCAGAGCGATATGCGATTTGCCTTAAGGGTACGGAACTCGACAAAAAGTGTTGCGTTTTTTTTACCCTTTATAGGAATGCCTAGCTAGCATGTCTAGAGAGTAGATTTGGATCCCGTCGGGTTGGAATGTAGATAATTCAGACTCATTTCGGGACATAATGACTACTAAGCTTCCAGAATATTGGCCTAAGCCTAAGCCACAATGTATTATTAGTACAGATCACCGGTTTGGAACGTTTCTAGACACACTTCTGCTAGGTATTATCAGCGGCTGATAAAAAAAACTTACTTCGAAAAAAGCAGGAACTCTCCTTTGGACAATACAGAGTGACTGAATGCTATACTAGTGTGTCTGTCAAAGCTGTGCGAAACATAAGTGTCACAGTTAGAATATCGGGCTTGACGCAAAACCAAGGGAATCCGGTCCTTTCATCCGTGAAATTACAAAATGTCTTGGATACAGGGGTCGTCGTTGAATCTTCCGGATTTAGATACATTTCTGTCGTGAGATGGCAAGACGTAGTCCTGGTGATTTTCCCTGATTGGAAATGGCCGTTGTAACGAAGTCTTGCTGCAGGATAGTTATCCCGCACGCGTCGAAGAACTGCGACGGCTTCACTGGAATCAACTAAACTCACAGAAATAGCGGTCTGTCTGACCCAGTGTAACTGGAATTTTGCCGTGTAGCTACCATCTTGATGGTCGATGATCATGTCTGCAGCGGCGCTGGCACGTAATTCGGCATTGTGTATCCATGCCCACAAGTTATCTGCACTATAAGACTTACGAACGTTATTCCTATTACGCGATTGAATATGCACTTCCAGTGAATCACAGAGTGTGTATGTTTGATATGAATTGGCTATTAAGTTAGAATATTCTGGACTAGTCGAAAGGTTAAAATAGATCTTTGTCGGTTGAATCTTTGCATGGACCTCAGGTTCAATGGCACGGCTCAAATGGTCTTTTGGGCTGCTGTCATGGATGATTGTTGCAAATCAGATGTATCTGATGTGTTTATGGTTTTGAGAAATGTATGTCTTTTATGGCTTAAGCTTATTTTAGACTCATTTGGTGATAGTGGAACACCTTTCAAAGGGGTACTTGTTCTCAAGGTATGATATCGACCAGCTGAATGCATTCGAATATGAGTTAAAGTGGCAGAACCTTTCATTTCAGAAATCTATCGAAAGAAAATATCAGATGTCTGAATGTTCATCAAATTGAATGCCAATTCATTTTATTATTGAATAATATTACAAAACCATTTAATTAATTGACAACTGTTAAAAGAATGCTTGAGGCTATAAGCGGCTAGGCCTATCTATCTCTTTATGTTGTAATTGTAAGTCCACATCTTTAAAATATGAATAACTTAATCCATAATATTGATTACTTGATCAAATTATAAATATTACAAAGATAACAAATAAATTTATTACTGGTGGCAATATTATGTAACTTAGACTTAGGTTACGACCAGCAGTATCGGGTAGACAAATGACTTCCCCAGACGACAACCTCCAGTCCTTGATGGCGTCACTTTTGTTGTTGTAAAACCACAGGGGCATCAGCTGTAAACATGGTGGAGGAAATGTTTATGATAAAGGAAAAGGTTGCTCATTCCGAGGGGGATGGCAGGGATGCAAGACTTCCGGAAATATCCGGAATTCCGGATATTTGGCCGTAAAAACAGAATTCCGGATTTTTGGAAGAAGGATATTTGTTTGTTTTTGCATTTCCGGTTTGGATGATAATATTTCAGCATAAAAAGAGTCAAACACAGTTTTTTTAGGGGGTAATACCCTATAGCCTATTCTCCAGACAAGCCCCTATAAAAGTTTGACACCGCATGCAAATGCTCGGGCCATCTGGCTAAGCTCGCATAAAAAGTTCAGGAAATGGATCAATCACCCACTTGCATCCCTAGGGATGGGAGGGGAAAATATCATGCTATAAAAATGGGTCACCAAAGATTTTCTGGACACCCAGTGTTATGGACATGGTTCAAAATTAATGTCCTGCTGCTCTACCTTCCACCTGAAGACCTTGAAGTTGAATGCAATTGGCTGATCTGTCTCTCATGCTGTGGATTGCTCTCCTTGTGATCCTTGTATGACGCAGAGCTTGCACAGAGTTAGTTATACGTTGTTGCAGCACTTGTAGACTTGGAGGAGGTCCGGTAAAATACATCCTCTGCTTTAAGTAACCCCAAAGAAAAAATCTAATGGGGTAAAATCTGGGGAACGGGAAGGCCACTCTACGCCATGTCCCAAACCAATGACTCGGTATAGATAGGTTCCTGTGGTCTATCATGGATCACTCGGACTCGATTGGGGCCTGCGCCGTCATGAAGATACCAGACTCTGCGAATCTCCCCGTTTCTCTATTGTCCATACAGACGTATCAACTCAGGAATAACAGTATTGTGGATGATGTCCAGATATCGCTGGCCGTTCAAATTCCCAGGAACGAAGACGGGTCCTATTACATTTTTATTCATTTTATTTATTGTATATATAGCCCTCTGGCCCTTCATTCTACATGGTACAAAAATTATAAATACGCATACATAATAAACAGTTTTTACTTTGCTTTGCTGTCATTAAAAGATGCAATAAATACAAAATATAATCAATTGAATTCAATATCTTCTCTTATCTTCATTGCAGTGAACACAAATTGAGCAAGGTTTTTTTAATATCAGTGCTTTTTGGAGAACTCATGAGTTGGTTGAATTTCTCATGCGTTGGATGTCACGTAAAGTCTTAAATTGGTTACAAATAATAACAAAATGGAATTCGTCTTCTACGTTACCATCATTACACACTATTGTTGCCAATAAGACCTGCCCAAACACACAACTTTCTCCTATCATCGTGAATGTCACAAACAAAATTTTGTAGTGGCTGATGATTCGGCACGTAACAGCGTGTGTTGGTTGAACACACCCTTCCGCTCATGTAGAAATTAGCCTCGTCAATTACAAGCAAGTCGCTCATCATCCTCTGCGGTCTATTAAGAAGCCACTGGCAAAAGTTAGTTCTTCTGGCTGCATCTCCAGGTTGAAGGCCATGTCGATGCTGCAGCCTATATGGGTGCCATCCAATGTCAAGCCTTAGTGATCTGGTTGAAAGATGCCTGTGAAATGTTGGGAAATGGATTTTTCTGGAGCTAACTTCTGGATTATTGCGCAACTCTTCCAATATTTGCAGGTGATCTCCCTGACTGCCTGTAGATTACGTGAAGTTCCATTAACATTATACTTGTCTACATTCCATTCAGTTGTCGATCGTGATGGCACTCTCTCTCTCTCTTGGAAATTGCACATGAAACAGGCGTTGAGTTTCTATTATGTTATGTGTCCTATGAAAATGTTCAACCATAGACACGCGTTGAGCAACAGTAAACTGTGGTGCCATGATGGACAACTCACAGCTCTAAATATGGTTGAGTAGTTCATTATTTTGTGTATTCGACCATGATATTCAAATTTTATTGTAAATGCAATGCCATTCTACATTCTATGTAGCACACTTTCTTAAATCAGCCAGCGGTTACATGTACATAGTATTATGTGTCGTTGACATGCTGTGGATTGGCTTTAAAAAATTGGACTCTACTAAAATTGATGTAACATTTTAACACAATGGTTGATTTCAAAAATCCTTTTTCAAAATTAAAGCTAATTAGCGTGTCTTTCCAGCATGATTATTTATTTTGAGCATACACGCTTCAAATTCCTGTATGTGTCATGTGATTTAACCGGGACTCCCAAGGCATTTTGGGAAAATAAAACTATCAGGAGAGAAAAACTGGTCAGTCAAATTAGTCCAGCTGTGCTGCCGCTGGGCATTGAACCCAGGTCGCCTGAAGGTTAGGGTTAATTGAACAGGAAAACGTGTGTCTCTTAAAGGTGTATGTTCCGATCACTCTTTTGGGACCTCTCTTTTTTTTTTTACATCAAGATATTTTGATATCAGAAGAATCCCCATATTTTTTTCATTATGTCTGTAAAATCTTAGGGGCCAGAAATGTTCCATTTAGAAATCATAGGCTAAAATGTGGTGAATTACTGCCAAAGGTGGTTAACCACCAGACCAGTTTGTGTACTACTCAATGGGCAACCGTCTTGTGACCTTGTGCTTCTAAAAATAGAACCATTTGAGTTATGCAACTCAAACTTTGGAATGCGACAATTTTAAGGATGACCTTTCATGTAAAATAGAAAACATCAAGTTGAAAATCGGGCCAGCAATCGGAACATCTACCTTTAAGAAGAGTTAATGCTTGTTTTGTACTTGAACCTACTACTACCTACTACCATCAAGTATCCGAGACTCTCCTTCAGTTGATTCCTTCAAAGCCAGGATCAGCAAGGTGGATATGTCATCCTTCCTGAGGTGGCACATCATTGATTCTTTTTTCATATTATTTTCTTTTAATTTTAATTTTGATATAATTTACTCTTCTCAGTTGTTTTTAGTTTGCTATTAGTCACAATGCGCCTGCCACATATATCCCATTTGTGGAGATTGTCGCAGTAAACGACAGGTACAGATACAGAACCTTTTATTACAGATGATTACTAGGGACTCAATTATCAATCAATCAAGAAACAGATACAGGCACATTTTAATTTTGAAAGTAGGTTTATCATGATAGCCTACCTGATTGCGCCACAAGCTATTGAGGGTTAGGGTTAATTGAACAGGAACAAGTGTGTCTCTTAAGGGGACACACCACTAAATAAGTCCCCCATTGAAATACATGCATTTCGGCCCTTTTTCAAGACCGTAATTTTACCCCACGTAACAACGATGGACGTTTTATTTTTGCATGCATGTATCAGATATGTGTTGAATTTTATTTTAAACTTGATTTTTCTTGACCCAATCTAGATCAACTTTTCCGCTACGGGCACCTAAACAGCGCCCTCACCATTTTAAACCGATAATTTCGCTTCCTCACCGGCTTCCTCCTTCCGCAGCCGGCTTCCTCCTTCCGCAGCCGGCTTCCTCCTTCCGCAGCCTAGGCTCCCGTGCGTATTCGATTCCGACGATATTTGACCATATTAGCAATGCTGAGGTTCTATTCTATCTTTTTCATAAAAAAATAGCAAGATATACTTCCATTTGCTTCCCCTGGGACGATGATCAAATTGATATAGGTACTATTTCTCCGAACCATACACCAAACGCGCAAGGATTTAGTGTAGTGCCCCCTTAAGGAGAGTGTATGCTTGTTTCGTACTTAAACCCCTTATAACAGATGATAACTAGGGACTCCACTATCAATCAAGCAACAGATACAGGCACATTTTAATTTTGAAAGTATGCTTACACTTTCCTTGAAGCCAACATTTCATAAATGTTTCAAAAATGTCAAATTTATTGAATTTCATCACCATATTTGAAATCACCATGAAAAATGCATTAGAATAAATACAAATATGCCTAGTATTGGTTCAGTAATTCTTGTTTTGTATATGGTAAAACTAATCGCTGCGTGGAAAGTGTTAAAATGGCTTTAATTCTCCTCCATGTAGGTATCTGCGGGTGTCTTCAACGAGGTGGAGTGGGATCAATGGTTTCATTCACCGGGCATGTGTCCTGTATTGCCAAAGTAAGTAACATCAATTGTTCTTATTTTTTATTACTATTATTTGTTGTTGTTGCTATCAAGCCTTTCCGTAAGCGGTAGCCGGGCGATTTTTACCCAATGGTGATCTACTTTTCGCACCTGGTAGGTAAAAAAAAACCAGGTCCCAGGTGCCAGCAAATATTTTAAAATTGCGTCTGGGTCTTGTTGAAAGAGCTTTAAGACCTTATGAACTTCCATGTGGCCAGAACTGAAACATCATGAATCTCGCAAAATTATTTTGACGCGAATCAAACATAACCATCATTCTATAAACATGACAAATGCAGAAGTGGAAACTTAGCAAGAACAGCTGATCGAGTTACGGACATAATTATTTTCATTTAGAGAAATATTTTATCAATCAATCCGAGTTTATGTCGGAGCCGATGATTGGATGTGGTCATTCCATACCAAAAATTTGAACCAATCACATTCTGCGATAAATATATGACACATTATTGATCAATCGTTATGGTAAGCAATGAAAAAGTGGCTCCTGATTCTCTCCAAAATCTGAGAACCAGGAGCCACTTTTTTCAGATATTCGGCTCCTGGTCCATTTTGACTTACAGAAAGGCTCGGTTGCTATAATTGGTTTAGTGATGAATGACCCGAAAACGGTGTATACTGCATGAAATGTGCATGCCCTGCTAAGCCAATGGTAGCAATGACCTGGCTTTGATACAATCGACCCTCAGGTTTGGTAACAACAATTAATTAATTTAGAATGAAAGTTCATCCGTGTTGGTGATAAATAATATGAAGTTTAACTTTCGATCTCAACACAAGAAATAATTAACAAAGACGGGGGCAGGTACAACATACCAAGAGTCTATGACCCGATTCTGACGTCACACCTCCAACAGGTCAAGTCGAGTCATTAGTCTGCTGATGAAAGGTGTAGAAACACCTGAAAATTCCAGGTAATTATATCTTGTGTTGAGATCGAAAGTTAAACTTCATATTATGTGTGTAATCAATCTTTATTCAAGCAATCACTGACATAAATTATACAATGCGAGAAAAAAGAAGGTAGATTAAAGCCCAGGACAAAAATCGGAACCACACAGTGGTCCAGGTTTAACGCAGGGCTGAACAACAAACAAAAATACATCAAATAACCACAAAAATCAATAATGTCCAACCGGAACCAGGAGATACACAGAAATAGAGCGAACCCAGCAAAGTGGAACTATGTGCAGGGATAGAGACGGGGATAGAGAATCACACCTTGAGGTAGGGTTGATCATCGCTTCCCCATGCTGGCTCTTGCCTCGCATTCCAAATAGTGTAGCTGCACAAAAGGGCCAACTTGCTGAGTTCCTTCATGAATTGCTTTGATCGTTTGGCTTTGACAAAGGTGAATATTGCCTTGATATTGTTAATATTATCTGGTGTGATTAGACCACGAGATCCAATTTCAAAACATGTGAGGTCACAGGTAAAGCCATTATCAGAAATGTCGGAAACAAGGTTTTCGTACTTACTGGATTTACGATCATGGGCTTTCTGAATGTTAGTCTCAAAAGGTACAGTCAATTCTATAAGGTGGATTGAGTTGTCTTCCTTATTGTGGATAACAATGTAATGAATTTGTTGTAATTTCTACATGTTTTTTAATAATTTTCAGGTTTGATACGACACTGAGTGATGCATGTACAAAGCTGTGTGAGAGATGGTGTGCGGTAAGTGTGCCCAAGAAAAAACCCAAATCTGTTCAACGTGATGAATAGAATACATTACTTTTATTTAAACATTTCAATTGACTTCTTTTGTATTTGTCAATTGTCCCCATAGACTGACATCCCTTAAGAATGATATTTCATCGCTGTTCTGCCAAAACCTTGTATGATTTTTAAGCCCTTCAGCATGTATAAAGTTAAACTGCCCCACAGTTAAGCATAGGAAGTATTGCTTTATACATGTTCAGGAGCAAGAGCACTTACAAGGTTTTGATAGATGTATTTTTAGCCCTTGAATATGTTCAGAGCAGACTGCCCAAAGGTTATACATAGAAAATGTTACGTTATTCATGCTGAAGGGTCTGATGGAGATACAAAGTTTTAACAGAACAGAGATGACAGAGTGATCCAAGTGTTATTCAGAGCTGCCAATTCTTTGTGAGTTTTAAAATGTTCCAGAAAAAAGTGAAATTTTCCATGTTTTGATGAATAAATTGGGAAAATCTTCTGCCTGAATACTGTGCATAATTTCCTTGAATACAGAATGAAACCCTTGACAGCCCTGTGTTATTGGTAAGACTTGGGAGGTTGTGATTTGATAGATACATTTTGTATTTTACAGGCTGATTTCATGGAGCTGGAAGAATTTGGTGCTAATGATCTAAAAGGAATGTCCACAGGACAAGTTATTGAATTCTTGTCTCAGCTGTTGTTGAAGGTAAGTATAGAGGGAGCACTTCTACAGACCCGCCAACTGTCCCTATTTAGGAGGGACTGTCCCTCTTTTTCACCTTGGAAAACACTAACATAGCGACAGTCCCTATTTCTGAAAATGCTAGTTATGTCAAATTTAGTAAAATACTTGTTAATTACAGAGAAAATTTCCCAATTAGGAGGGACTGTCCCTCTTTTTTACTTAGGAAAACACAAACATAGCCACTGTCCCTATTTCTGAAAATGCTAGTAATGTCAAATTAAGTAGTAAAAACAATTGTTAATTACAAAGAAAATTTCCCTGAAATAATAATATGTTATTTGCTTACTTGAGATGACATTTGATTACTTAACTAAATTAATGTGTCCATCATGATCATTTTCCAGGTTGTGTGAGGGGTCAAGTTTAATTAACTAACGAGTAGCCTCTGGACCCTGGTCCTGGGGTGTCCCAAGGTTATGGCAGGTCCTCATCTTTATGCATTTATCATATTCCGAAATGCTTTAGATAAGTGGACACAGGGAAAAAGGAGGGCCATTTGCTCAGTTTTCCCATTTCTACAGACTACTGGACCATAAAACATAGCACTTCGTTACGTAGATTGACACACAAAAGAAAGAAATATTTTTGTTTTTATTTTGTATAAAATATAAAATTGTGAAAAACACAAAAAGTGCAAACATAACCATGTTTTCAGTAATAAAAACCGTGTAATTTGTTTTCTTTTCCCCACACAGCCAGCACTGAGTGAGCTACATATCCATTCTATGGGAAGCTGCTACAAATTTGATGACACAGAAAATGCAGAAATCAAATTTAGGTGAGCAATGTTATCATAAATTTGATTTTTAGATGCAAACAATAATGTTAGGATCCATGATTTTAAGAACGGAAAACTTTTGAAACATTTGTGGTGCATGTTCATCTTCAGACTGGCATTAGGCAAACAAAATACAATTGTGTTGCCCTCAGAGACCGACCCTAGAATCGCAAAAATCATTTTTTTCTTCTTTCAGATTTAAGTTTTCTATTGTTTTTTTTTACTATTTTCGGCTTGAAATGAAAATGTTTGCTTGAATAGATTGCTTTTAAACTATTATCATACTAGAAACATTAGTCAAATTGACATTTACCAATGTTGTCTTGTCATGAACCACGGTCTGTAAAAAAAGAAGGGAAAAAAAGAAAAAGGAAAATCAACTGATCGACCCGACTTTTTGGCACTTGAGGGCAACATAATCAAAC
This sequence comes from Ophiura sarsii, assembly GCA_035610835.1. NCBI lineage: Eukaryota > Metazoa > Echinodermata > Ophiuroidea > Amphilepidida > Ophiuridae > Ophiura > Ophiura sarsii. Next base: position 34,684,392 of record CM069445.1, read on the forward strand.
AAATTGCCTTACTGTTCAAGTATATCACTGATCGCTACTAAAGGAGAGGTCTTAGTACAAACAACGCCTGGTATAATTTGTCCTCTTTTCATGGGCATTTGGTTTCAATAGCTTCCTCTATGGACTCTCTTAAAACCAGTCTTAACAATGTCAATCTTGTTAGGTGCCAGAGTTTTTGATCCCAGCATGATGTTTATTAAAGACAGATCAAAATCCTGACAGGGTCAAAAGCCCAGGCCCCTAACAATTTGATATTTGTGACATGGCACCACGAAACAGGCGGAAAGTCGGGGTATCTGAATAGGAGATACAGGCCGAACAATGAAAAAGTCGATAGGGGGGCGATTTTTAGTAATCTGTATTCTTAGTTCCAAGAAACATTCGGTGAACATTTCCCAACATTTATTTGCGCAATTCTGTCTCTAAACATCAATTTTTTGTAATATAGAAGACTGGAGGATGTAGTATTGAATTCGGCAGCTGTTTAGCAGCGTAAAGATAAGGGAGGTTCATTAATTGGCTAATAAATATGTTAAATTTTAAGATATCTAATTGAAACCTTGGTATAATGTTGTCCATAATGTAACAATCATCTGTAGAAAGTTTCATTGAAATCGGAGTAAAGAAACATGCTAGTTGCTAACGAGATATTGATCCATCTCAAGTGCCATTAATTATTTACACACGTTCGCGTTGTTACACTTCCCTGACTTTGACGGTCAATTTCTCAAAACTGGGTTTCTTGATAGTGTCAACTTCTTTTGCTCGTATCTATGGATTAATATATCATTTTAAAGCTGAAATATTATATTTTAAGAAATGATAAAAAACTATAAACAAATGTTTGCGACTTTCCACCCATTTGTGGTGCCATGTCACATTTTACCAAACAGGCCATTTTTGTGGATAAGCAGTTTCCTACAACTCTTTTCTTTTAACATTGTCAACATTGCAGATTGCGAATGTTGGAAAGGACTAGTAAATGTTAACAAAATATCACCCTGTGTTGCCATTTTATTTTTTCATTGGATTATGTTTTTTGCTTCTCCAGATTTTTATCTTAATATGCATAACATTTAGGTTAATATTTGTTTTCAAAAAAGGGGGAACAAATTTATTTTTGACAATAGTTTTTTCACAGACATCAAGTGTTTGAGCTTAAAGTTTACATCCATGCCATTTTGTTTTCATATCCCAGGTGGCTGCGACTTTGCATCAAAGCAGGATACGCCAAGATCATTCCAAAAGCACTGGAGTTTGCCACCAAGTGGGGACGACTCAAATTTGTAAGACCAATATTCAAGTAAGTACAGCTGAGTACAAAGATGTGTATTATTTTCCAGTCAAAAACCCCTTGCAAATGCTTAGGTGACTCCTTTTTAAAATATAGTATCATACAATTACAGTCCAACCTCGGTTATCCAGACATGATGGGACCAAGGAATGGCCAGATAAGTGAAAAATCTGGATAAGCGAATTATGTGTAATTCTGCATTGACTGTTCTGAAGTGCTCAAATTGGGACAATAAAAGGGTACTGAATGAGGGGTAATTACAGTGACAATATACACTCGGCAAAAGAAGTTCTTGGACACTTAAATTAAATTAATATTTAATAGAATATATATAATTATATATATGATTATATATATATAATTGTATATCAAAATAAGCAGAAAGTAATCCTCTAACAGCTTAACATGGAATTTAGTCATGATCACTCATGCATGGCATATCCCATTCACTTGACAATGGCAAGAAGATCGCAAAAAATTGGATAATCCCTCCATTCAAATGACTGTAAATGCTCATTTCTTGCAATTTCCTTTTACGCACCTTACCATTGCTTAATGAATGTGCTCAGCCATGCATGAATGCGTACATCTTAATTTCATACAGACATGATAGAGAATTATTGTCTGCTTATTTTGACATGCAATTGTTTAATTTATATTAAATATTTATGTGAAATATTTGAACTTCAATGAGTGTCCAGGAACTTCTTTTGACGAGTGTATTATTTAAGTGCTAAACAGCACTACCAACATCAAAAGACAGCCTTCAAATGCTTCAGGGTGTAAAAATAAGGTAATTAGGCTGTAAAAAACTTATTTTCTTTTGGGATCATTCAGCCGGAGTTATCCGGATAAAGGGGTCAGATAACCGAGGTTGGTCTGTAATACTATTAATCAGTGAAATGTTTTCTCGCTCATTTCGACCAATGCTCGCACTTCCTATGCGACTGGTGTGTAACCGCAACAGCCGCTTAGTGCAAGAAAAGGGCATCATTGAATGAATGCGAGCGTGATGCGCAGATCAGGAATTTATTGAACTGATTTTATATGTTGAATGCTATGAACAGAATAATAAATAAATTGTTGGTTCCCTTCTTTCTTCTCATCAGGGATCTTTACAAGTGGCAGAAGTCACGCGAGCAAGCCGTGGAGAAATTCTTGGAGCATAAAGACAACATGCACCCCATCACAGCTAATATGGTGGCCAAAGATCTAGAGATCAACACTCAACAGTAATAAATAGACTTGGTTGTTTTGTTTTTTACATCCTTGAAAATCGCCTTATTGCCTTGGTGGTTGAGCGAATCATCAAATACGCTTTCCCCCATCAAAGATGAGATTTTGGTGTCATAAGAAAGCCCATATTTTTCTCATTACCGTAAAACGGGGTGAATAGGGACATGGGGGTGAATAGGGACAAACGGTTTTTTAAATGTCACTCGGCCAGTTTGTGTACCGTTAAACGGGGTGAATAGGGACATGGGGCCCATTTTTGTCCCTATTCACCCCCATATTCCTATTCACCCCGTTTTACGGTACCTTGCAAAATCTTGGGCCTGAGAGATGTTTACTTTCGACGATATAAGGGCATGTTCTCACTGTGTGAATGTGGACTCATACTTAGGTGCTAGTCTATGTGCATAACATTGATGTTGCATTCTCATTGTGCGAAGATACATCAAAATACTGATGTGGTATCGCGTCCACTTACCTGTATGTTATATGATCCAAAAATAACAATTAATGAAGCAACTTTTTTGCAAGTTTTAAAGCGAGTGCGCTGTGCCTACTTACTGTGTACATTATTATATATGTCCGGTATAAGTGGTATAAGTCCACACACGATAATATAAACACTTTCTCATTAGCTGATTTGGTACTAGGTCCTAGGTGTGAGACTACCTCATTGTGGTGGTCTCGATGCTACGTCCTGGATGTAGGGTCGAGTCCATTTATAACACATTCTCATTATGCTCTGAAGTGGACTCGATGTCCACGTCCTGGCATCAAACAGGCACAGTGGGAACGCGCCCAAATTGAAAAAGTGGTGAATTACCTCTTACAGTGGTGACCACCCTAGAAGTTTGTGTGCAGTTCAATGGGCAAATTTGAAGTATTCTTTTGCTTCTATCGTCAAAACCACTAGAGCAATATAACTAGAATTCTGGAATATGACTGTATTTATATTAAATGCATCTTCATGTGGAATAGTAATCACCATGATGTGATCAAGCAAAATGAGTCCCATGTCGGCAGTTTTCCATTTTGATATTTGTCCATCATTTAAAAGCAGGTGACAAATGCTACAGTATGGTCCAAGCCTCATTCAAATTGAACTTCTAGTCTTTAAGTTACAAACAATTTACCAACTGAGAAAAAAATGTAAAACATACAAATTTGTCACTTCTTTTTACCTATAACTCAAAATCAGTATTCCCGACATACCACTCATTTCCCTTGATCGCGTCACATATAAGAAATGGACCAAAATGGGGTTACCCACCTGTAGCTTGATTTAGTGGTCATTTTATGTTGTTGAGAAATTAGGATTACATTAGAAAAAAACATTAGAAATGTAATCTCGTTTAGTTTTGATACTCAGTGTACTTGGTCTAACCAAGAGATTATTTACGATTATGTGAAATCTATTTGAGAATGGTTGGATACACTTTGCTTCAGTGGCTTCATGCCATCACAAAATGTGAAATATACATTAGATAATGACCAACTGATCATCATTAAAGGTGTTTGTTCCGATCACTTTAGATTTTTTCCCCATCAACATATTTTGATATCAAAAGAAAAGAAAACCCATATTTTTCTCAATATATGTTCCATTTAGACGTTATAAAGACAGCAAAAAAAGTAACTTGGCTGTTGTAAAAGCACCTATAATTTTAAAATTGTTACTCATATTCTAAAAATGAAAATACCAGGAGACGGAAAATTTAATTACGGTGATTTTGACACTTTGTTTGTTAAAATCGATCGAGTATTGTTGTCGCGGTATGTGCTGACAGATGAAAAGTGCCCATTTCCATTGTTGCAGTAACTCCTATTGATCTCTCTGATTCAGCGTGAAGATAATAGTGGGAATTTTGATTAGCTGTTCTTGTTGTGCTGTAAACTTGATTAGCATAATCCGGGACAAATTTAATGGGGATGACAGGCGTACTTCTTTACAATTAAAAAGGATGCATTTAAAACTCCAAATACTCAGAAGGTCCGAGAAGACAGACAGGACAGGTCATCGCCATGGGCAAACTATCAAAATTCCGCTATTATCTTCACGCTGAATCAGAGAGATCAATAGGAGTTACTGCAACAATGGAAGTTGGCACTTTTTATCTGTAAACACATACCGCGACAACAATACTCGATTTTAACAAACAAGGTGTCAAAATCACCGTAATTCAATTTTTTTTTCTCCTGGTATTTTCATATTTAGAATATAAGTAACAATTTTAAAATTATAGGTGCTTTTACAACAGCCGAGTTACTTTTTTTTGCTGTCTTTAGGCCAAAATGAAGTGAATTACTGCCAAAGGAGCTTAACACCCGTCCCCGGCTAGTTTGTGTACATACTACTCAATGGGCAAATGTCATGTCACCTTGTGCTTCTAAAATAAGAACCATTGGAGTTATGTAACTCAAACTTTGGAATATGACTATTTTAAAGGATGACCCTTAGTGTAGAATAGAAAACATCAATTTGAAAATCAGGCCAGAAATCGGAACACCTACCTTTAAAGAGTAAAATATGAGAACAGTTCAGATACAAATTGCAATAGACGGCAGATGCCACTGTTTAGACAAGTTTTTCGAGTCAAGTAAATAAAAATAGCTGTAAATTGAGATTTTACTGGATTGAAGTAATACCTCTTATGACATGATACATTTTCTTATTATTATCTTGATATTTGTAAATCATCATTTGCTGTTCTCAAATTGGTCAATATGGATTCATTGATATTTGCATCTGAAATTGGAATTGCATCTCCCATGTGCTCCTTTGTATTAATTGTATACAATTGTTCACTTGGAGAGAGCATTGTATTAAATATAAACCTAAACAAAATGGTGTATGGATTGTGATTTATGATGAATTTGTATACTTACTAATTGGTATGCCTGCAGATAACATATGTGATGCAGAAGGGAGGACTTTGCAGGTGAATTTTGAGTTTATTATGTGGGCTCTCAGAGCATTTCCTAAGCTTTAAAATGACACCAGATGTGTCAAAATTGATCAAGGCATTCAGATTTTACGAGTGAAAATGACTCCTAAATTCTTATTATTTTCTTCTTCTTTTTTCTGTCCGTTTTCTTCTATATCTTGAAAACACACAGCCTCAATGTCCCCCCTTTTGATGTGCAGATCATGTGCTGCATCACATATATACTCCACTTGGGAGAAGAAACAGACAATCGCCCCCTATTGAAGAATCAATATTATAATGAGGATTTCCAAATATTTCCCCCTCTACTGCAAGCAAAGACACCCTATTTGTATCCATGAATAGATTCATCAGGTCTGTAGATAATCAGATCAGTTAGTCCAAAAAAAGAAGTTTGGTTGTCCTCCAGAGCTCTCAAGAGAGGAGGGGGGGGGGGGGGGGGCGGATTTTAATTTTTTTTTTCTTCTTCTTATACCAGCAGAATCTCAAAGTTCAGCCAACAAGAAGTTGAAATCACACCAAGAGTCGCACATGTTATAAACACTTATTTAAACTGTTTAAAAAAAAAATCTGAAAAAAAAAATCTGAAAAAACAACAATCGGAACGGCCCTAAACCTGACGAGCAGGCGGTCGAGGACAACATAACAAATTTCTTTTTGGCCTAATGGCAAGACCAAATTCAGATCAAGTGAGGCAGAAAGGGCCAAGCAATGTTCAACAGATCAAATCACAAAGATTCACTACCAATCAGCCAACACTGATCACATGGCAAGGGCAAATCATGTTATTGACTTGGAGGGGGCCTCAATTTCGGGAAGAGAGGAGAATAGAAAGACACATTGGATATTAAGGGAATCTATCTTGATTAGGAGACGAGACAGAGGTCTACAATCTCAATCATGTATATGATCCACCGATTACGCCCTCAACCATCAAGGGCATCACGAAACTGACTCTTCCGGGCTGTTTCCCGGCAAAAGAACAACGGCCGATAAGTTGATTGAGAAAGATGGTCGTTGACCAGCAAAACTGTCAGCACCAAAAAAAACCTTTATGTTTTATGTTTATCTGACTTTGGTTGTGCCAAAAACTCCATCTCACCCTGTTTGCATGTCTGTGTTATTGTAAACTGATGTATGTCAATTTTTCCTATGTCTCTTTACGATTGTTTATCACTTAACCCTTAGAACCCGAAAGGCACCAAAATAGACCTTCAACAACAGGCGTAATAACCCGAAAGCCACCAAAATAGACCTTGTGAACAGGTGACACATTGATCATATGATTTTGACTGGTCATATGACTTTCAAATCACGTGATGTGTACCCGATGTCAGATGCCTTGTTTCCGCAGGTTTACGTTGTGTTTTGATGTCATTTGCTGAAGAAAACTGTCAAAAATAGCACTAAATGGGATGAATATGTTTGCGCAGATAATTCTCAGGTAAACAGTAATGCATTGTAGTACGGTTATGAATAGCAATTTTGGCCATAAAAAACAGAATAAGCTGATAAAACTGATGTTTTATTACGAATATCATATTATTACGATGATAGAGGGCAGTATATCACAATGTAACGATCAATCAGAGGGTGTAAGATAGGGAAATCACTAAACAAAGAATTATCCTTTATTCATGAAAATAACTCAGGGTGCCACCAATAACTCAGGGTTCAAAGGGTTAAACCTTACAACTACTGAAAGAGCTGAACATGTGCGTAATTGATTTGTGTAACCATTTTAAGTGCTAAATTAATGAACTTTCATGTCGGTACTCTCTTCTATAGCTTTTTATGTCATTTCAAACACAAGGAGTGTTTTATTTTGAAATATAATAGGAACATGCAATCTCAGCAACAATGAATTATTGGCATGAATGAAAGGAATGTGTTGTTGCGTCCACAGTAAATTGAGTACCATTGAAATGGTAAATGATCAAATTGCTATTCTATACATATTGTTTTTATATGTATTATGTTATCACTGTTCTGTCAAAACTTTGTATGTACTGTATATTTTTCTGACCCTTCAGCAAGTATAAAGTAAAACTGCCCAATTGTTAAACATAGGAAGTGTTGCTTTAGACGTGTTTAGGGGGCAAAATCACATGCAAGGTTTTGACAGAGATGTATTTATGGCCCTTGAATATGTTTAAAGCAGACTGTTCAATGGTTATACATTGAAGTTATTGCTTTATACATGCTGAAGGTCCAGATGGAGATACAAGATTTTGACAGAACAGCGATGCTATTCAGAGTCAATGCAATCCATAATTTCTGTGTCTGGTGTTAAATTGTATACACATTTTACATGGCAGAAGAAGGTTTTATGTTCATGTTTTAAAAATCACCATTATTGCCCAGGTCACACACTATTGCTACATTAAACAAAAACGCAGTCCCAATGCACTTAGTGTGTCTGTAATATAACATGTACTGACTCTGGCAGATTACTATTATTTTTTACATCACAGATGTTACCCAAATAAGATTTTAAGGTCTTCCCCCAATGCATTGCGCGAACGCCAGCCAACTAAGGCTTTTTGCACACGATGTATTTGGCGAGCTTTAGAAATAAGAAAAAGGAACACTGATAACTAATTTATTCATTTATGTTAACTAGAACCTAAGATCTCCAACGATGAATGCGCTATGATGCCATGATTTTGTGCATATATGTCTATGGGAACCGAGGCAAATTGGAGACCAGAATTCAGGCATTTTGCAAAAACGCAATGCATTGTGGTGGTGTCTTTAAAATCTTGTTTGGATGCATTGTGGTGGTGTCTTTTAAATCTTGTATCCTTTGTGTCAGTTCAAGTTGGGAGGTGACGTCAAAGTGTAATTAACACTTTCCACGCGGCTATTAGTTTTACCAATATATGCCTACAAAACAGATTTTTCAGAAACCTTTCCCAATCTATCTCAACGATTACTGAACCAATACAAGGCATGTTTGTACTTATTTCAATGCATTTCTCATGGTGATTCTAAATATGGTAATGAAATACAGTAATTGTGACATTTCTGAAATATTTTGTGAACTTTTGGAATGTCGTCTGCAGCTGCCTGCCGCGTGGAAAGTGTTAAGTGATAGGCGCAGTTATTCTTTTTTGATTGAGATGATACAAAGAGCCATTGTGCTGCAGATACATGTGCGATATCATGAAGCGTTCAGTAGAATATGCACTGACGTCACCTTCCAACTTGAGGTGACACAAAGTATAGGCATAGCAGCTGTAAATAGCTACTGATGAATTTGTGTGTGTGTGTCCTTGACTGTTGCCAAGTTGGGACTATTGCTTGACTTCCATAATATGTCAACCATACAGAATGTAATGTTGTTATATATCTTTTTATTGAGTATTCTGAGAAACTTATCTACAAACATAGAAACATCAGTGAACATCAGGTCCCAGCCATGCATCGTATATTTTATATAAAAAGGTGTCTTGATCATTTGAACTTTATGATCCACTTTATTCCATTAAAGACTTGATGCCAGTGCTGGATCTTCAGATTTTTTTAAACAAGCCAGCCAGACAGGTAACTTACAGAAACTCCACCAGCCCGTGTAACTCACTTACACAGTGAGTTTGAAATTTCTTAGCTGCCAGTCGGGCGGGTACTTTTGCATCTTCACTCGCCCGACGCCAAAGTTGCCTGCTATGTGCAGGTTGGCGGCTGCTTGATGCATGGCTGGGGCTTAAAGCACACTGTATCCAAAAGCACCATTTTGAGACATCATTTCCGTCCTTGATTTAAAAGAACAAAATACGGAAGCACTGGCGACACCATTTTGTTTTACAACCATTCTGAATGATTAAACGTAACATCTTATCGATCCTTGCGTGCCGTCTAGAACTGATACATCACTTCAACTTTATCTGGTATCTACTGCTGATACTCCACTACTTCATGTGTTATGTACATGTATAGTCACTGTCATAACGCTATGGACGACATTCAAGCTATTTTACGCGAGGGTGGGTGTGCGTCCAAATACGAGTAACTATACATGCATGCTCGGGGTTGATCTTACGATTGACTAATCAGGACACTTGGTCATTTTTTTAATGCTTTCGGTACACACTTCAGGGAAAGCACACACACTAATTTTGTCCATAGCATTATGACGCTGACTATTCTGCTGATACTACAACTTAATCCGCTGTCTACTGCTGATACTCCACTACTCCATCCGCTATGTACTGTTGATATTCCACTACTTCAAGTTCAACTGCTATATAGAACTAATACATCACTTAAGGCTTTATCTGATATTATACTGTTGATACTCCACTACTTTATCTATTCCTGCTGATACCCCGCTAGTTCATCCCCTGCCTATTCGTCCGCTGTCTACTGTTGATATTTTACTACTTCATCTGCTATATATAGAACTGATCACTTATGGCTTTATCTGCTATCTACTGCTGATACTCCAATGCTGCATCTACTTTCTACAATCCACTACTTCATTTGCTATCTACTGTTGATATTGTACTACTTCTTCCGCTGTCTACTGATGATACTACACTAATTCATCTGCTTTCTACTGCTGATACTCCACTGCTTCATCCGCTGTTTACTCTTGATATTCCACCACTTCGTCTGTTATTTAGGGGACTGTTACATCACTTCAGCTTCATCTGTTATCTATACTTATGATACTCCACTACTTCTTCTACTGTCTACTGCTGACACGCCACTACTTCATCCGCTGTCTACTGTTGATATTCTACTGCTTCATCTACTGTGTCTAGTCTAGAACTGATACATCACACTCATCTGCCATCTGCATACTCCATCTACTTCGTCATCTGCTATTTACCTCACTACTTCATCCACTGTCTACTGCTTACTGCTGACACTCCACTACTTCATCCGCTGTCTACTGTTGACACCCCACTACTTCACCAGCCACCTACTGCTGATACTCCACTACGTCATCTGACTATCTACTGCCGATTCTCCACTACTTCAGCAGTTATTATACTGCTGATACTTCACTACTTCATCCACTGTCTACTGTTGATGCTCAACTACTTCATCCACTGTCTACTGTTGATGCTCCACTACTTCATCCACTGTCTACTGTTGATGCTCCGCTACTTCATCCACTGTCTACTGTTGCTACTTCATCCACTGTCTACTGCTGATACTTCACTACTTCATCCACTGTCTACTACTGACACTCCACTACTTCATCCACTGTCTACTGTTGATGCTCCACTACTTCATCCACTGTCTACTACGGATACTCCACTTCTTCATCCACTGGGTACTGCTGATACTCCGCTACTTCATCCACTGTCTACTGCTGATACTCCACTTCTTCATCCACTGTCTAGTCTACTGTTGATGCTCCACTACTTCATCCACTGTCTACTGTTGATGCTCCAATACTTCATCCACTGTTTACTGTTGATATTCCACTTCTTCATCAACTGTCTACTGTTGATGCTTCGCTACTTCATCCACTGTCTACTGTTGATGCTCCGCTACTTCATCCACTGTCTACTGTTGCTACTTCATCCACTGTCTACTGTTGCTACTTCATCCACTGTCTACTGTTGCTACTTCATCCACTGTCTACTGTTGCTACTTCATCCACTGTCTACTGTTGCTACTTCATCAACTGTCTACTGTTGGTGCTCCACTACTTCATCCACTGTCTACTGTTGCTACTTCATCCACTGTCTACTGTTGCTACTTCATCCACTGTCTACTGTTGCTACTTCATCCACTGTCTACTGTTGCTACTTCATCCACTGTCTACTGTTGCTACTTCATCCACTGTCTACTGTTGCTACTTCATCCACTGTCTACTGTTGCTACTTCATCAACTGTCTACTGTTGGTGCTCCACTACTTCATCCACTGTCTACTGTTGCTACTTCATCCACTGTCTACTGTTGCTACTTCATCCACTGTCTACTGTTGCTACTTCATCAACTGTCTACTGTTGGTGCTCCACTACTTCATCCACTGTCTACTGTTGCTACTTCATCAACTGTCTACTGTTGGTGCTCCACTACTTCATCCACTGTCTACTGTTGCTACTTCATCAACTGTCTACTGTTGGTGCTCCACTACTTCATCCACTGTCTACTGTTGCTACTTCATCCACTGTCTACTGTTGGTGCTCCACTACTTCATCCACTGTCTACTGTTGCTACTTCATCAACTGTCTACTGTTGGTGCTCCACTACTTCATCCACTGTCTACTGTTGCTACTTCATCCACTGTCTACTGTTGGTGCTCCACTACTTCATCCACTGTCTACTGTTGCTACTTCATCAACTGTCTACTGTTGGTGCTCCACTACTTCATCCACTGTCTACTGTTGCTACTTCATCAACTGTCTACTGTTGGTGCTCCACTACTTCATCCACTGTCTACTGTTGCTACTTCATCCACTGTCTACTGTTGGTGCTCCACTACTTCATCCACTGTCTACTGTTGCTACTTCATCAACTGTCTACTGTTGGTGCTCCACTACTTCATCCACTGTCTACTGTTGCTACTTCATCCACTGTCTACTGTTGGTGCTCCACTACTTCATCCACTGTCTACTGTTGCTACTTCATCAACTGTCTACTGTTGGTGCTCCACTACTTCATCCACTGTCTACTGTTGCTACTTCATCCACTGTCTACTGTTGCTACTTCATCCACTGTCTACTGTTGCTACTTCATCCACTGTCTACTGTTGCTACTTCATCAACTGTCTACTGTTGGTGCTCCACTACTTCATCCACTGTCTACTGTTGCTACTTCATCAACTGTCTACTGTTGGTGCTCCACTACTTCATCCACTGTCTACTGTTGCTACTTCATCAACTGTCTACTGTTGGTGCTCCACTACTTCATCCACTGTCTACTGTTGCTACTTCATCAACTGTCTACTGTTGGTGCTCCACTACTTCATCCACTGTCTACTGTTGCTACTTCATCCACTGTCTACTGTTGCTACTTCATCCACTGTCTACTGTTGCTACTTCATCCACTGTCTACTGTTGCTACTTCATCAACTGTCTACTGTTGGTGCTCCACTACTTCATCCACTGTCTACTGTTGCTACTTCATCCTTTGTCTACTGTTGATGCTCCGCTACTTCATCCACTGTCTACTGCTGTAACTCCACTACTTCATCTGCTATTTACTGCAGATACTCCACTACCTCATCCACTCCTGTTATCTACTCCACTACTTCATCTGTTATCTACTCCACCACTTCATCACCATCTACAGTACTGCTGATACTATTTCATCTGCAATCTATAGCTTTTAGTACTCCACTACCATGACTAACTGCATCCACTATTATACACCAGTAATCTACCTCATCTACTTCATCCTCAACTGATCCTCCACTACTAATTCACCTACATCTATTATGTTCTGCAGTTCTTCTACGATACTCCACAGTTAACCAACTGTCCATTTCCATAAACTAACTGCATCTCAAGATACTGAATTATATAGGCTACTATTTTGTTGTAGACTGGGTCTATCTGCTACTGGAACACCTCCACAGTTATTCATTAGCTATTTACCGCCGATAATCAATTCTACATCAGCTTCTACGGCTATAAAATACAAGATAAATTGCTGCATATACGGTATACCTAGCGAGACCTATATTGGGCTAGTCCAGATAATATGTACACACCCCTACAGAGAGGTAGTTTTTCATTTCTGGAAATTCCTGGATTTCCGAGAGCAGATTTTAAAAGAATCTGGATTCCCGGTCCAAATTGATCGTGTGCATGGTACCGTTTCCTTTTGCCTACGTTTGAAGACCATGGATTTTGCTGACGTGAAAATCACTTGAAACAATCCTATAATAAACTTTTTGATAACGAGCATAGCTTAAAGGCATATTATGTGATCTTTTCCAGAGAGCGCCCTCTATTCATTATTTTTTTTAGAAAGTAGATTTTCTTGCAGATTTACATTTTCCGATCATAAATCATACATACATTCCAAGTTACAGAGCGATACGATTCCTAATTACCTCAAAATCATGGTTTTAGAGTGAATTTAGAGTGAAAAATATAAACTGTCGGAATTCCGACAGTTTATTTTCACTCTAAAACCATGATTTTGAAGTAATTAAGAATCGTATCGCCCTGTAACTTGGAATGTATGCATGATTTATGATCAGAAATGTAAATCTGCAAGAAAATCTGCTTTCTATTTTTTTTTCGATGTTGAGGGCGTTCCCTGGAAAGATCACATAATATACCTTTAAAGTAACACTCACCTGTGCCACACAAACGGTCGTCGCGGGTGAGTCGACTAAAATAAAAAGCGCACAAACATAGCATGTAAAGATTTTCAAGGGCTATCATTTAACTGTTGTAAGGTAGAAGGCCACCACAATGAGCTTTGTTTATGGCATGTTGCACGTGTACGGTTTCTTGCTGCTAAGTTACAAGCGTAACGCGTATACTGTAATACGCGGCGCGAAGATGGCGCAAGCTCAGCGCAAGCTGAACACTGCGATTTCACTTGCGCAAGCTCGTGTAATAGAGGAATAATATCGTTAAAACCATAATTTTTTATTTTATTTTCAAACTTGGTTTTGTTATGTTAAAGGTAGATGACCCGATCACATTTTCGTAACACAGAATTATTTCAAACATACGGAGATTTTCATATCATATGAAAGCTCGTATTTTTCTCATCATCATACTGAAATTTGACGGCCTAAATCGGTATAATTACGGAGAAATCGATGAAATAACGTCGAATTACCGCGAATGGTGGTAACCACCGATATAAACTGCTCACAAAAAGTTAGGAAACTTTTTTTAATCAAGTATATTTTTACTATTTATTACCCTCTTGTATTATGTTGCATATCGATGGAAAGCTGAAGTGTTCTTCTTTAAAATGATACCAAATGTGTAATGATGGCATGTTGCTGGATTTGGCCACATTAATGAGAATGAGACAAAGTCACAAATCAAATGTGCCAAAATTAGCAATTTTGTGTTACTGTGTGAACAAACAAATTGACACTGTAATGAAAACAAGCAAGACAACTTACTGATCTTAATCCACTTTATTGAGAAAAATTTACAAGTTGTAGGCCTAAAACGTTCATCACTTACCTTCATGACCTTCCACCTGTTAACCCAGTCTTGTAAATACCCAAACAATGGTTTTCTAAAGAGATGAGGGTTGGGGTGTGTAGGCCCTACGTGTTGTGCTCACTGGTGAAAATCTTTGTGTAAACCATTCATGGTTCTCAAGCATGACTGGTTTGATTATTGATCATTACCTATCGACTGTTTAGCACAGATAACGGTAATTTTGGCACATTTGATTTGTCACTTTGCCTCATTCTCATTCATGTGGCCAAGTTCATTTACATGTAATCATTGCAAATGTGGTATGATTTTAAAGAGGAACACTTCAGCTTTCCATTCATATATAACATATACAAATAGGGTAATGAATATTAAAGATATACTTGATTAAAAAAAGTTTCCTAACTTTTTGTGAGCAGTTTAGTTTGTGTACTACTCAGTGGGTACAGTTCACAGCATCTTGTGCGTCTAAAATAAGAACCATTAGAGCTATGCAACTCAAACTTTGGAACACGACTTTTTTAAGGATGACCTTTCATGTAGAATAGAAAACTTCAAGTTGAAAATCGGAACATCTACCTTTAATTTATCATGAAGTTCATACCATTTCAAACTCATGCCGAAAGTTTCATTGACATTGGTTTAATAGTTTCGAGTTGTGCCAATTCTATAATCGAGCGGGAATCTTCAAAATGGGTTCAGCATTTCCACGTTTCAGCTAGGCTAACTGCGTGATGCTTTTTAAACAGTGCTAACTTGGGTCATTCATTATTCCATACTTTCAACCAATCAACGCGTTTAGTCGTCTTCATAATTCATGCCATGAATATTTTCTATTGACCTTTATGCCCCCCCCCCCCCCCCCCCCCGCCGATCAACCGGACCGCAACCATTCTACACTCTTAACCCGACATGCAGAAGATGGCTACTGGTAAATACTACCTTCAGAGAAAGAGCATCGTGCTCACTCAGAAGACAGCATGCGTCGTTACTAATACAGCGCACAATTTAACGACTATACGGGCGCGTTTGCGTATTTGTAGGCTTGACACCTCGTCAGTTGCTATCTTCTGAAGATAGTAATCATTAAACCAAACGTCCTTCAATTTGGGTGAAATGATCAGGATATCGTCAGAAAAGATGACGAATTGTAATAGAATACGGTATGCAAATAAGAAATGAAAATGATTGAATAACATGGCTATTGACACTATTAATACAAAACCGTACTTCCCTATGACTACCACGAGGGAAATTTAAGGTTTTCGCGCTTTGTCGGGCGTTTGTTGGGGTTTACCGGGGTTGGTATAACTCAAAAACTATTTAAACCAATATCGAATGTGATTTTAAAATGATATTTGGTTTATGAATAACTAAAAATATTGAAACAAAATGATGATTTTAAAATTAAAGTTCTTGTTATTACACTAATTGTAAATTGTGTGTCAAAAATAAAGATGCCGAAAAAGTAATGATTCTCCTATTCTTTTATTCAAAGAAGCCCGGGGCACAGTCCGGCTTGTAACTTTGTCAGACCTGCGTTTGTGTTAAAATTCGTTATAGGCTCGAATTTCATGTAGTGTGTTGTTCAGAGATTTTCCCCAACCCTAAAATTGATCCCGTTATTTCCTAAACATGTCTCTAAAATAAAGCAATAAGTTTTGATATAAATCTTAAAGTCTTTACTGTCTTAGTAGAAAGACTCTCAAATATGTTTTCTTACATTATGTTTACCTAAACCCAGAGGTTGCTTCAATGTAATCCCAGCATGCAGTAGAAAAGCAATGTGCCCTGTGATGATGGAGACTGTTCAATACCTGATTTGCATTGAAATGTATAGAAACATCATGGTCCACTCTCTCTAATCAAAAGATTGAAAATGTCCGTCTTTTACAGATTGATTTTTTTCTCAATCTATAAGATTGGATTTAGATTGAAAACATGATAAAAACTTGTGACAATGGGTAGCTTTGAGTCAATCTGGAAAAATATTGATACATATTACTGCACTTTACACATGTGTTGTACCGTCAATCTCGACTAAAGTGTCAATCTAGAAAAAGATTGAATTCAACACATGCGCAGTTAGGTATATAGATCATATTGGTTTCATAACACTTTGGATTGTATTTATATATTTCAACAAATGATTCGTTCTGCAACATAAACTGTTTTATAATTAAATGGCAAGTAAGACATTAATTCACAAAAAAGGTAATGTAATGATAATAAAAAGCCCAATCATATTGTTCTTCAAATTGCCAGTCATTTATTCGTGTGTACGAAAATATCAATCTTTTACTATCGATTGAACACTTTTCAATCAAAAAACGATTGAAACTTCAATCCAATAGATTGAATGAATAGTTCAATCTAAATTCTGGATTGGAAAATAGATTGAACATATCAATCTAATAGATTGATACCTTCAATCTTTTCCAGATTAAACCTTCCAATCCAAAAAAAGATTGAATGTCAAACTTAAAAGTTTGTTCCCTCACGGCAATCTATGAAAGATTGAAAAGTCAATCTTTTAGATTGATTTTCAATCTTTGGATTTAAGAGATGACTGACCATGAGAGGAACTAATCATTGAGTATTTCAACTATCTTCAACCGTATGTGTTGAAAAATGGATACTCAAAATAATTTATAGTGCACACAAGTAATTCCAGTTTTAAACTTAT